>JAGKTI010003072.1:47521-59971 GCA_018397915.1 Birgus latro | reverse complement strand
GTAGCCCTTTTGTTGAGGCCGAATCTTTCTGAATGCCGCGTCAGGGAAGAGATGGATGGATAGGTAGATAGATAGGTAGGTAGGGAGAGAACCAGATCTAAAGAGGGAGGGAGTTAGGTAATTATAATAATAATACGGGATAGATGGATGGATAGATAGATAGATAGGTAGGTCGGTTGGTAAGCAGATCGAAAGACAGAGGGATATATGAATGGGTAGGTAGGTAGGTAGATTGAAAGACAGAGAGGGAATTAGATAATATTAATGCGGGATGGATGGATATATGGATGTATATATAGATGGATAGATGGACAAATTGATATACAGAGAGAGAGAGAGAACCGTACTGAGGTGTGTAATACGTGCTTATAGGTAATACAGTGAAGGAATGTGTGGGTAGGTAGTGGTGCTTTCAAGGCTATATTAACCAGTTTCACTTCCTCCCTTCCCCTCCCCCTCCACCTTCCCCCACCCCTCCCCATCTACTTATCCCTTCCTCTCCACCTCCCCCTCCCCTCCCTTTCCTTTCCCTTCCCCTCCTCTACCTCTCTTTTCTTTCCCTCACCTTCCCCTCCGCCATCCCTCTCCTTCTCTTCTTTTTCTACTCCTCTCTTCTTTCCTCTCCCATCTAATTGCCTTCCCCTCTCCGTTTCCCCTCCTCCTCCTCCTCCTCTTCCACCTCTTCTCAACTCCACACACAAGCAGGTGTGAGCTTTCCTAATTAGACTGAGAAGTATGTTTGTTTATTTTTTAATTGTCCTCCTATCCTATGCGTATTTTTTCCTGATTTTTTTTTTACGCTACTATACATGTATTTATTCATTCTCTTTATTTGCTGTATTGTTTAGGTTGTGGAAAATGCTTTTGTATCCAGTACGCCATTCTCTTTCTCTCTCTCTCTCCACCATGGGTGAGGGTTAATTTTGGTTACCACTTTTTTTTTTAATCTAGTCTTTCAGAGGCTCTCATTCAGTCTTAAAAGTACATTTCAGTGTAGTAGTAGTAGTCGTAGTAGTAGTGATAACAGTAAGTGATTGCACTGCAGATAATATTGGAAGTAGGTGTGATGGTGGCAGGTCGGTTGGGGAGGGGGAGGGGTGGGGGTAAGTGGGGATGGGGGTGGGGGTTGGTGGGGGGTATTTGCATGTGATTGACCCCACCTTGTTATCTTAATTCTTCCAGTCTCGCCCCAGTCACACCACATGCTCACCTTACCCTCTTAGCACTAATACCCACTGTCCATCCATCTGGCTATCTTACCACTTCTCCTGTTAATTTACTTATTTTTATGTTATCACACCGTTCCCTCCACTAAACACACACACTTGATAGTTCTGTATTTTCATGTAGTATAATTTTGTTCCTTGGCATTTATGGTATTTTTCACATGATCTGTTAATATCCTCATGGAATTTATTACTACAAACTGTACTGCATCATATCGATATTAAATAAATATATATCTCAGAAATATATCTGAGAATTTTAAGATGCAAGTGCAGATAAAATCTTAAAGGATGGCAGTGAGTTCTGGAGCCACTAAAACAACGCGCCATTTACAGACTTGGACCCGATTTTATTTTTTCTTTTGTTATTGTTTCATGCAGCTCAGTGGAAGAAAAAGATAATCTTATTTTTTCTTTTGTTATTGTTTCATGCTGCTCAGTGGAAGAAAAAGATAATCTTATGGCTCTACACCGTTTCCATAGCGCTTCTTAGTGACTAGCACAATTTTCTAGTGCTAATCTATTGTACTGAAGCACTGAAGATGGATTGCTGTCAATTTTAGGCCAAGTTAGAGTTAAAAGGCTTAAGGAGAACACAACTTCATGTCTCCAGTATGGGTGTGTGAGGCTAGGTGAGATGGTGGGGTAGGAGAGATAAAGGAGTAGGTGAGTCAGGCGTGTGGAAGTGGAGCCAGGTGACACATATACTTATCTCCCTGTGTTATCCCTTTTTGTATGAGTACAAGCCCTTGTGTTGAGTAAGATTGTTTGGTAGCTTTGAAAATGAAAGGAAACATCTAATAGGTGTTAATAGTGTGCCATTTATGAGGAGTAGATTAAGAGGTGTCATAAGATTGGAGTGAGTTTTTTTGAGTAGAGACAGAAATGCTTGTAGATCTTTTTATCAAGGCCACACTTTACAGTGTACATTGTCAGGCAATAGACATAAATAGGTAGGTAGGTAGATGCATATAGATAATGATAATTAAGGAGATGTAATAAACAGATATATAGACAAATAGATATTACAGTACCCTACTTTGTCACATCATTCATAATTGAGCTCCTGGCATTCCTTTCATATTAGAGCTTTTTTTTTTTTTCATTGTTGCATTGTTGGCTTGTGTTTCATTGTCCATAGTCCCATTGTTTTAGTTGTAATGAGGAATTCACGTCACTCTCCCATATACTGCAATTGTTTGTGTTGTATTATGCATTTTACTTGCATATTGTTTTTCTGTGGGAGTGTAAGTCTTTGCAGATTAGAGAGAGAGAGGTGGACTGTTGTTTTCTGTTGTCTGTTATTTCTATATTGTTAGTGATTCTGGCAATGGAGAAAGAGTTGGTACAGTACTGTAATTGTCTTTTTATGGTTTTGATAATGTTCATTTGTGAATATAAACATTGATTCAATTCATTGTGGTTAATAATGACAGTGAGCTTGATTATGATCTGTGGAATGCAACAATCTATCTGTCTATCTATTGCCAGATGCCTCAATCCTGCACAGGGTGGCCACAAACAGATCACCTCCATGTCACTCTGTCCCCCGCCATCTCACTACCACACTCCCAACTCACACCCACTTCTTTCATGTACCTCTCCACTCCATCCCTCCATCTCATCCTCGGCCTCCCCCTCCCTCTCGCCCCCTCCACCTCACTCACATACCCTCTCCTCGTCAGTCTTTCACTCTTCATCCTCTCCACATGCCCAAACCACCTTAACGTGTTTCTCCTAACGCTTCCTATCACGTCCACAACCACACCACACCGCTCCTTCACTTCCTCATTTGTTAGTCTGTCTCTCCATGTGACTCCACATGCTCCTCTCAAATAACTCATTTCCACTGCTCTCACTCTTGACTTCTGTCCTTCCAACAGGGTCCAAGCTTCACTTCCATATGTTAGAGTTGGTATCACAATAGTGTCATGTAACAGCTTTTTCACTTCCATGCTCACCTCCCTGTTTCTTATCACTGCTTTCAACGAACCAGCAACCTTCCTTCCCTGCTGTACCCTTTCAAGCACTTCACCCTCCAGACTTCCATCCATACTCATCACACTACCCAAGTACTTAAATGCACTCACATTCTCCATATCCTCCCCATCCAATCTCACTGTACATTCGCTGGCTTCACTTCTCTCGAAGACCATCACTTTACTCTTCCCTACATTCACCTTTAGATTCCGTTTCTTACACACTCTCCCAAACTCATCTACCAAGCCTTGCAGCTCCCCTTCGTCTTTGCTCAACAACACAGTATCATTTGCAAACAACAGTACAGGGAGTTTCCAAACACTGCCCTCTCTCACTAGGGCCACTTCAACATCCACTGCCCGACCTTGTAAAAATTATGTAAGAGTTTAATGTTCATATACAAGGTGGATTGATATTTTTGTCTTCAACCACACAGGTACTATAGTCAAGTGAAGATAAAATAATACACCTTTCCATATGACAGTAACCCTTTCACTGTGATTACATCTTGTATTCTTGTTGCCATCATCTGTATTTCTTCAGCTTTGTGGAACTAGGTGTTAGGTATAGAATTCACGAACTTCCTTAGTATGAGATGTCTTTCCAAAGCTGAATGAGATTGTCTGGATATAACAAGACACCCTCAGACTGAAGGCATTAATTATACAGGTACATGGAATTATCTTGTTTTCTATGATTTCCATAACATATAAGCAGTGTTATGAACCTCCTCCTCTTTTCACCTGCAGAGCCATCCCCACCCAGGGCAACACAGCATCAGTGACCCTTACAGTCTACCATCGCAATGCTCTCGGCCTGGATGAGTTCCTTGGAATGGTCAACTCACCCCTCTCAGAGTTTGATGTCTATGAAAGGCCCAGAAACAGGTATGATTTACCTTTTTTTTTTTTTAAATTGAGATCCTTTGAGTTTGAACTACAAGAGGCCCAGGAATACGGAGAGGGGTGGAATATATGTATCTGTTTTTTTTTTAGCATTTGCCTATGTGAGTTTGATGCATACAAAAGGAAGTGATGGTTATAGAAAAGTTGATGATTCTAGATTGCTGAGACTTACTGGAACTTGTTTCACTACTTGATTTGTGGCAGTATGATTTAATTCTTTCACAGAGGTGCTGTTCCTGAGATGAGGTGATGTTTTGACAGTTTGTATTGGGAGTACACTATATTTAACTACTTCAGCCAGATGACATAGAGTATCTTAGGTTTTATTCTTGGGGCTGCATGTCAGTTTTATTCAGCTTGATGTGACTTTTTGAACTGGAGGGGTTAGATTTAGGCATCATTAGCCCTTTCACTGTTTGATATCACCTGGAAGTTTTATAAAATTGTCCAGATAACACAGAACAGAAATGCAAAGTATGTCATCCAATTGAAGGGGTTAGGACACCTCATTCTGAGTGACAGCATTAGCATATGCATTGTTTCACTCAGCTAGAGGTGACTGAAGGTTTTAATCATGTAATGCCACCAGGAAAGTAGGCTAGTCATCTGCCCTTAATGTTAATGTAGTGGAGTATGGTAGCTGGGCATTGAGCTCCTACATCTCAGTTGGGGCAAGAGTTATTTTATTTTTTATTTTTTTTTTGAATAGAATATTATGACCTATTAAAAAGTGTGAGAGCCTAGCTACTCATACATAATCTAAAGATGCAGCTTATTGAGTCCTGACTTATCATGGTTTTACTGTATTCTTGTTCTTACAGATGGCATCGGCTGAAGGGCAAGCCAGAAAAGGACAAGAAGAAGGGGGAGAAGGAAAGGGGGGAGCTGGAGATTAAAATTGCATTCACAGTTAAATCAGGCTCCCTTCTTGATGTCTCAAATAAAAAAGAAAAGAATAAGTCAATAACATCGCTGAAAAATCTAGGTATGTACCATAATTCATTATTAATATTTCCCCTAGGCTGTTATAATCTTCAGTACCCTAGTTATTCTGAATGTTGTATCTGAAATTTGTACATGATGTATAGATGTGTCATATGAAAAGAAAAATTCATTAACATTGCTGAAAAATTATCTAGTTGCTGGTTATATACTATATCATAATTCTTTACAAGTAACCATGTATAGTTAGTCTGCAACTAAAAAATCTGCCTGCTGTGTTAAATGAAAATTAAAAAGATACCATATCAGTTATGGTGTAAAAAAATCTAGAATAATTCTTCAGTTCTTATTATTTTGATTTTTTATTATTATTTGTAGATAATGTGTTTCAGTCAGGTCCACGTGTTTAAAAACAAAAAAAATGTTTTACTGTAAAGCTGTACAGCATCATTTGTTTAGAAAGAAGTGTGAGATTTGATTTAACATACTATGACTTGAAGTGAGGGCTGCCTGTACTGTATATATACTATATTTATCTTTGTATGCTAATGATTTTTTTTTAATGAACAAAATCACCAGGAAAAGAAAAGAGTGATTCCAAAACGTCGCTGAAAAATCTCGGTATGTACGTTAATCTTTGACTGCTAATGATTTTCCTCAACTCGTAGCTTGAATAAGTACTGTAGGTAAAAGTACTGGTCTGTATAATAGAAAAATTGAGGTTGAGTGAATTCTTTAGCTGCTGTAATTTCTCTGTTTAACATACTTGATGCACAGTACTTAGTTTAAATGATATACCCTGTACTTAAGAATACAGCACATATTTATCAGTGAAGAAATTAATCAGCGTACTGTAATGGGTAGATGGGGAAGCTATCATCCACTCACTTGACGTAATGCTACCTTTAGGTGGCTCTGCCTTGAGTGACAAACTAAATGATTTTGTGTAACTGAGGAAACCATTTAATACATTGAGTAATAAATATATAGCTAACATTAGACTCCTGGTGGTGTAGAAGGATATGTACTCCAGGTGGATGTAATTTATAAGGGTTTGAATCCAAGGGGTATTTGGGGTTTATTGCTCACATAATACCACTTGGGGATGAGTAACTGGTCAGCCTGCCTTTTAATTGTTGGGACTTTGGGACTGAATGGCCTAGTCCAGGGTTGCTAATGGGACAATAAGGGATGAATCTTTGTGTAGTTATAATAAAGTAATGAACTCTTTATTTGCCAGAAGATCTCTTTTTTTTGTCTGTAGTTGGTCTGAACAAAGTATCTGAGAATAGCAACAAGATTGGAGAGATTAATCAGGGTATGGTAGCTTGTAGCCTATCAACCCATTTACTCTAGTGATGTACTGTATTTTGTGTTTCATTCTTGTTTCTTTAAATTGATTCCATTTAACTTCGAGGAGCCCCAGGTAGTGTGGGGAATAATGGAGAAAAAATCTAACCCCCTTCAGTTCCAGAATTCTTTCTAAAGTTGAATTTAATCATCTGGATGCAGGAAGAATTAACCTAAAAAATAGATCACTTGGTTGGAAGGGTCATATGACAGGATTTGTATCAGTAAAAAATGTATAATCTGTAGTTTGAATTAAGGTACCTGAGAGTCTGTAGCTTTTTTTTTTTTTTTTTTTTTATAAATAGCTGAATAAGTTTGTCTGGTTTTGATATGCATAAAGTAGTGTATTTAACTATGTCCTCATCAGCAAAAGGTTAACAATGGAGTTATATTCTTTGCATAAGACTGTTTTATTCATAGCAGGAAAGAAGTTGGGTAGTGAAGGGATTTGAAACATCAGCTAACTTCTTATTACTCTGTTATGATGTTTTTTTTTATCTATATTGATGCCACCATAAGACAGCTTTATTTAGCTTTGAGAAGATGTGTTGTCGTGAAAGGGTTAATAGAGACTACCACATTTCTAACTCCTTCAGTATGAATGATCTTTCATAAGGTGAATGAAAATCACCTGGAAGTAGCCAGAATAGAGGACATTGTCATATTGTATGTTTAAAGTCAACTGGACCACCATTTACTTTGATATACAGTATTTGGTTTTATGGTAACTGTCTTGTCACGAGGAAAGGTTCGATGACAGATCCCAGTCAGGATTGTCTTTTGTTATTCATATTTCTCATCTCTCCCTAAGTGTCATAAAGTATCCTTCCTTCTCATACTCTTTTCTTGTGTGCTTATTTCATTCAACACCCTTCCCCTCCCCTCCCAACCTGTTTATATGTCTTTCTGGTGGTGTGTTATCCTGTTTAATCACACCAAGATCGTTTTCTTCTTTTACCTTCCATATTATTTCATCTCCAATCTTATACACATACCTTGGTCTGTTTTCACTGACTTCCATTTCCCATACATGACATTTATTTGTACTGAATTCCATTTTCCACATTTGACTCCACCTGTAGGGTTTATCTAGATCTTTTTGTAGTTCCATACAACAAGTTACTCCATTAATATGTTTCATAATTTATGCATTATCAACAAATAAACTCATATAAATACTCAGCCCTTCAGGCTTGTCATTCATATATATCAAGAATATAAATGGGGCCAACACCAAACCTTTGGGCACTCCACAAGTCACCTTTTTCCACTGGGAAAATTTGTCTGTTATTACAGATCTCATTTGTCCTTCTATCAAAAAATTTTCCATCCATTTCAACAATTTCCCATGTACTCCTCCATAGATTTTCATTTTCCATAATACTGTATTCTTCTGTGTGGCACCCTGTCAAAGCCTTCTTTAAAGCCAGGCCAGGTAAATACAGGCTACCCATCCTTCCGTTTCTTGAACAATGTCCATCACTCTAATGTAGAAGCTCAACAAGTTTGTAAATCAAGACGACCCATCTCTAAATCCAAATTGCTTGGACGTTATTATCATATGCCCTTGAAGGAATTTATCCATCTTTTTTTAATGACATTTTCACACAGTTTGCAGATTATACTAGTGAGGAACACCAGTCAGTAATTAAGCGGGACTTCTCTGTCACAACCTTTATAAATCGGAACTGTATTTGCTCATTTCCATTCACTAGGTAGCTCCCCACTATCTATGGAAAACCTTACAATATCATAGATAGACCTTACTAACTGATGTGTGTGTGTGTGTGTGTGTGTGTGTGTGTAGGGACGCCACGCTGGTCGGTGTCCCTCATGCCCATTCTTTTACTGAACAAAAACTTGTTAAATGAACATAATGTTTAGCAGCTGTAGGTGGTCGTTAAAACTGAATTTCATTAAAAGAGGGTTCTGTATATCGAAGATTTACGATGAATTTAATTTTTATATGGAAAAACATTTTGGCAGTGGGTTTTAGTGAATACATTGCAGAATAATCAGACCACAGGAACATGCATTAGACAAGATAAAGCTTTTCAAATTTTTTATCAGTTGTATTTAAAATTCAGATAGAACTGAAAATGTAGTTGTTTCGTAGACTACATTAATTTTCTCTGTGTATTCATGATAAACATGTTTTTTTCCAGGAGGAAGTTTAATGAGCTTAGGAAGCAAAGAAAAAGCCAACTTGAAGAGCTTTGCAAAGTCTGTCAGTAAGTATGATGAGAATTTTTTATAACAATGAAGATTGCAGAAGTTTATGGTAAAAGCTATTTTTAATCATTGTTGAAGTTTGTGTTGAATATTATATACAGTCTTGTTATAAAAACTTGAAAGTAATGTTGAATATAGTACACTGTGTGTTCTTATATTGACGATTGTAGAAGTTTATGTTGTATATATTTTACAAACTTCATTGTAAGATTGTACAAGTTTATGCATGCAGAAAGTAATACTGGGAATGGGACTAAATCTTGAAGGCCATCTTGGTGATACAATGGTATATTACTGTTTAAAGATACATTGTTGTGTAGTGTAGGAATATCATGTGATTAAAAGGAGATACATATTTAGGTGAAATTAGAGTGAACATAGGAGTGGGAAATGGAGTAAGAATGCTGTTACTGCTGCTGGTAATTATGATGATAATAATTGTGTTGTGTTGTATCAGTTTATGATACTAACAGGTTATTATGTACAGGTCACAAAATTGACAAAATAGCCCAGAAACCGGGTAAAAAGCATAAGAGAAGGGAAAGCGAAGGGAGTCATGGTTTCCCCCAGGAGCTTGGCCGGTCCCGGCAACGTGCGGGTGATGCCGACCCAGGTGTTATATCGGACAGTGAAGACGACGACTTTGGGGTGAGTTTGATGGCATGAATTTGCTTTTGTTACCATATTATTGCAATTCTTTTTTGCATTTAGATTTCGTTTTTACTGACAGCTTCCAATAGTTTGGGGGAAGTAATTAGCTGGTTTTGCTTCCAGTCTTTAAGTGGAAGCATGGTGTCATTTTATTTTATTTTTTACATTTTATTTGTTTTATACAGTTTGATGAGGAGGTGCGAGTGAACACCAGATCAAGCAGTCCTTACAGCACATTGTCCCGAGGTTCATCTCTCCAGGAATCTCACGGTATGTATGCTCTTCCCATTTTCTATACATTAGGGTGTATATTTTGTATGGTTATATGGTTCCCTAACACGTATTTCCAGGAGTCACAATTTGTACACTAACCTTGCATATTTCTGATCAGTCTTTGTCTTGATCTTTATTTCCATCTTCATTTTCCTTTGTTCTCTGTCTTTGTATCTGTCTCATCTCATTCATCGTCTCTGGCTCAGTCTTTATCTTTCTTTGTACTGTATATTCATCTCCATCATTATAATTATCAATTGTCATCATTTCCAACACCTTGCTTCCTCCCAGTCATCTCTAGACAGGGCATGGCTGTGACAAAACCATTCCCATGTTTCCTTGTCTTTGCATACTTCTCTCACTTTCTCAGTCACCCTTCCTCTTAAGCCCTTCTTCCTCTTCCCTCTCCATCCTTAGTACTATATAGTGTTGTACTCTCCAGCAAACATGAACCATTTTAAAGTACTGTATTGTCCATAGCTGCACTAATAAAGGCCTGTTATTTGTACCGGTGGCTAGAACAGAATTTTGATGGAAGTGTTATTATACAGTTTTTTATGCTAATGCTGCTTTAGGTACCCTTTTTTGTATGATTTTATATTGATTGTGTTTGTTTTATTGAAAAGGTCTGAATAATTTTCAGCAAAATTTTTTTTATTTTCAAGAGTACTTTATTAGAAAGCCTTATGATCATTCTTCTTTGAGTGGATGAATTTTTAATGATCCCCTTCACCAAAAGGACATTTTTTGGTAGTTTGTTCCTTCTTCTACAGAACTTTTACTTAGCTTGGGAAGAGTCTTCTAGTAATAGAAGGATTAAGGAGAAGTTTATATAAACCCTCCAGTTCAAATTCTCTGTTCTGAACTAAATATAACAACCTGGAGATAGCAAGTATTAAAAAAAAAAAATGACTTTAATGGTGTGCAGCATGATCATATAATATTCCCTTTGCTCAGTGTTGCATAGTATCCCAAACTTACCTCTTCTTTTTCCTCCTATGTAGTATCCTAGACTTCTTCCTTTTCCCACACCTCTACCTCACTGATATTATTTTAAGATTGCAGCATAACCCAATAACATTTCTTTTGTTCATTGTTGTGTAGTATTTCAGTCTTGGTTTTCCTCCATTCTCATTGTATGCAACATCTTGACTTCTTCCCTCACCTTCCACACCATTACATCAGTGAATCTATTTTAAGGATTTCCCTGTTACGTGCATGCTTTCAATGGACTAAATTGCCTTAACTCTTCTGGTGTGGTGTGGTGTGTGTATGTAGAGGATGAGGGTGTGCGGCACAATGGCAGTCACTACACGGCAGACACCAGGCCTCCACCAAAGCCTGCGCGACTTGGAGGTAAGGCAGTGCTCCCCTGTTCCCTGTGCATTTACCCTGTGTATTGCCACTTAAACAATTTTACTGCTATGTACACATTAAGGTATTTTTTTCAGGCCGGCAGTACTGTTATATGCATTTGATGTTAATCCTAGCACTTACAAAGTTAAAAAATTACCCCAAATAACTTCTTTGCTAACAGTATATAATTTTGTTCAGCTGAGAGGTATCCTGGTAGTCAGATGCTCTTTCCAGTTTCTTATTTCTATTGTATAGGACCTGAGTACAGTATTAGAAAACGTAGCTAGGCATATAAGCAGGAAAACTTGAGAACAGAGTGCCCATGTTAGTTTGGTAAATATTAGATATCGGTGCAGCGTTTGTCTTATTTAGACTTTGATAATGCTTGTACTCCTCTTATATCCAATTAACGTCTTCCATTTGGAGATGTCCTTTATATTTCATTTGTGCCACCTCCTAACGATTTTATTCATCATAGGAGAAACTTTTCAGATAGGAGGGGTTAGTTTTTGTCATGTGTATGGTCTTGTTGCTCTAACTTGACTCAGATTTTTGTGCTGTTGCTGTGCATCTTGCATAACCCATTAGCAGAATAAGTCGATACCATGGCTCTCAATCCTTTCCATAAAGTTTTGTCCTACTGCAGTTCATGTCCCTAACTCTGGCAGAATAAGGTAGTACTATGACTCTAAATTCTTTCCAAGTACTTCACCATGACAACCATCATATCTAGTGTTCATCTATTGCTGTAGCTCAGTATTCAGAATTGAGAGATGGCAGTTTTAAGCCAGGTCAGAGTAAAAAGAGTACTGTATAACTAAATTATTTAGGATCCCTCCAAAATTGGGTAAAAATTGATGGGTGGTATAAAGGATAAAATATGTTGTGTCACTGAAGAGAAGTTAAGCATGTTTTTCGTGTTATCCCATTGCATAGTACAAGCTGCACATTCATTTATTGACACTATTAGTAAGATGGTCATGCTTTTGACTGTGTAGGATATGTGTGGGGTAATTGTTATGTGAAAAAATGCATTGCATTTTGTAGTGAAGCACTGTCTTGAATGGCTTGAAAATGGTAATCCTTTCCATCGTTAGATCTTAAAATACAGTATACAGTTACACCATCGTATTTAAAGTCTTCATTGTATAAACAAAATATTTTTATTTGTCTTTGCATCTGATATTCTCCGGCTCAGTTGAATCACAATAGACCTTTTTTGGAGCTGTTATTTATTATGGTGGTTGTATAGGAGTGCAACTGGGTAAGGGGGGCAGGAGTCATTATTCAGTAGCAGAATTATAATTTATTAAATGTATGTAATGCATTAAACTTAATTTTGATAAGTCTTAATTTGATTAGTTTGATATCCAGTACAGTGTTATACAGTACATTCTTCAACTTTGCGAATTTTAACTTTGCGATTCACCAGTTTTGCGAGGTAGTTCCAAAAGTTGTGTATTTTGAACATTTATGAACTTAGTAAGCAATCACAGACTTTGCAAGGTCAAGTGGTGGGAGAGGCGTCTTTCCAC
>JAGKTI010003072.1:30723-47230 GCA_018397915.1 Birgus latro | reverse complement strand
CCAGTTTTGCGAGGTAGTTCCAAAAGTTGTGTATTTTAAACATTTATGAACTTTGTGAGCGATCACAGACTTTGCAAAGTCGAGTGGTGGGAGAGGCGTCTTTCCGCACTACTTTGCCACGCGGAGTAGTGACGTCATGGTTCATTGGGCATATTGTGCCTCCTAGTTCAGTGGTCTGCCGCCCTGAGATGTTTAATTACACCTGTTCTCAACCAAGGTCGCTGACCCTTGCAATTTCGTGGTGCTCCTCGCAAAATCCCAGCAGTTTAATCTTGCATGAGTGTTATCATGGCGCCAATGTAAGAAGAACAAGAAAATAAGTTTGGAGACCAAACTGAAATGATTGAAAGGAAAAAAGCAGGTAAAGGTAACTGCTATTGATCAGGAGTTTGGTGTTGGTGAATTGACAGTGAGAATGATTTTAAAGAAGAGTGAACAGTGGACATGTCTGTTACCTATGATGTTTACCTTTTTTTTATTACTGTACAGTACATCAGTTCATGTCTGTTTATCATCATAAAATTAAGAGGTAGAGTTGAGAGAAAGAGTTGGAAAAAGTTCTTACTTTGGGGTGATGCTGACCAGTTTGCCTATAATACATATATTTAATTGTTTCAATTTTGCAAATTTTAATTTTACAAGAGTTTTTGTCAACCATATTCTCGCAAAATTGGAGGATGTACTGTACATTAACATTGCATAGCCCATGTGTTAACATTGCACACACCTGTGCTGCTATCAGCCCTAAAAGTCT
Source organism: Birgus latro (assembly GCA_018397915.1). Lineage (NCBI taxonomy): Eukaryota > Metazoa > Arthropoda > Malacostraca > Decapoda > Coenobitidae > Birgus > Birgus latro. Next base: position 46,476 of record JAGKTI010003072.1, on the reverse strand, counting down.
TAAGAAGTTGATTACTGTAAAGATCTTGACCCCTTTAGTATAGTGATGTCTTGAATTTATTTTTGTTGCTGGTGAATGGTTTTATTCAACTTTGGGTAGACCTGCTTAAGGGAGATGTTGAAGGACAGTGTGTCTGACTTCATCAGGACGATGGGTCTCATAAACTGTATAAATCATGTGGTAGGGCGAAGAATAGAATATAAAGGCATCATTTTGCTGATGGAGAGGCTGGTGTAGTGGCAGGGTAGGGAAGTATCAGACTGAGTCTTGCATCCTTGGTGACATAGGAGGCTTTATATCATTCCTTCCTTAGTGATTTGTGTTCCATATTACACCTTGACATTCTTTTATAAAAAAATTTTATGTACCATTTAATAAATATATTATCATCATTGCATTAGTAAATACAAGAGCATGTTGAGGTGTAATGTGCAATATATATCACAAAAGTAAGAGTGCTAAGAAGTTTTCAAAGCTACTGAGAATACATCTGCAATAGATCTGGTTGGGCGTTCAGTCAGAAGCACTTAAATAAAATTCCAGCTTGTTAAGTAGGATTCATTTGTATGTAACAGCATTCCAATTTATTAGAGTGGATTATAACATTAAGCAGCATTCCAGTTTACCAAACAGGATTCTATCTCTTACCCAACAGGATTCTAACGTTTTAAACAGGATTGCAACTTATTAAACAAGGTTCTAGCTTATTAAACAGAACTGCAGCATATTACACAAGCTTCCATTTGTTTAAACAGGACTGTCATGGATGTCACATTATTCATGGTTTACCTTGATCTAAATATACTGTATATTCATTAAGGGTATGTGTGGATATATCACAAGCCTTTATACATAGTTGTAAATATAGTATTTTTTGTGTGTTTACTACCAGATGGATTTGTTTGAAGTTGGTCTTACAATATTATTAAGGGTTGTATTCTAAGTGGCTTTGGTGATTTCATGTTACTCTTTCTTAGCTATTTATGCTGGATATTACACCTCACTCTCCTGTTGTATGTTATTGATGCAAACTATGTAAATATTAAGATTGTATTGATAACACGTAAGACAGTGTTAGGGTGTAATATGCAAAATAAATCACTACAGAAGAAGTGTCAAGAAACTCCAAGACCACATAGAATATGACCCCAAGATTCATCCTTTGAATTCTGGTGTCCCTGCTAATGTATGTGCTTTTTGCTTTGTCACATTTGCACATTTGCTTTGCTGATTGTTTATGTGTGTGGAATGATCACCTGTAGACAGATATCATGTTGCTGTCATGAACTGATAATGCACATTTACTATGTTAACATGTAACCTTCCAGCATTTTGTAGCAACAGTGTCATGTAAGTAATGTAGAAATAGTAGAATATGCACTGGCCTATTTCCACATCAGCTTTGTGGTGAACTTTGAACACAGGAGCATTCACCCATTGAAACTAGGGATTTCCTTAATTTTATTCTTGCCATTTCCTGATGATTTTCTTCTGCTTTGAATATTCCTTGAATTGGAAGGGCCAGACACAGTGTAGCATTATTAAGCCTCTTCAGTACAAGAGACCTTTCCTGAGTTAATTAAAATCATCAGATGGTAGCAGGAATAAACTAAAAAGGATGTCTAGGATTCAGGTGGTGTAAGAAGTTGAACCAGCTCATGGTAACAATTTATTGTGTGCATCTGAAGTATAAGAGTAAGAAATAGAGGGTGGCCCACGTATGACACTCCACTTCCACTCCACTGAGTGATTTCTCGTGTGTTGTGGGGATGGATCATTCAGTGTTATCAGTATCTACCCCTGCATCATTTTATCATTTTCTACTCCCGCTGTCACACCCATGCCCGCACCAGCTAACTGAGCCCTCCTCATAACACACAATAGTTTCTAATGGAGTGCTTTTTACAGGCCACTCTGTTCAATACTGTAATCCCTCGATTATCCGACGTAATAGAATCATCAGTACATCCTGATACAGACAGAATCCAGATACAGAGCAGTAGCCTACCTACTAACACCCTATCCATCCACCGCCCATATGTATAGTAACTCTCCTGATTGTGGCAGTGTTCTTGGGGTCTGTCAACTACTGTATTTGGACATCAAAACATACATGGGAATATCCAGTATAATGCTAGACAGTAAGAAACCCATGCATAAACAATAAAAATCCAACAAAATCTACATTACAGTACTTACCACCCAGTGAAAGGCAGACAGGCTTCGTAACCCACTAGCCCCCAGCTGGTGTTTAACAGATGTCAAATCACCTCCTCCTCCTCCTCCTCCAATCCACTGGAGCTGGGCAGTGACTGGGGACATGCTGCAAGGTGACAGAGGCCTACCCACCACAGGAGAGTCTGAAAACAGCCACAGGCTCACGCCTGAAGGCAACGCAACGGCTGTCAATATGCTCAGCTGTGGGTCCGAGAGTGAAGACTGGGGACGAGGTGGTGGTGGTAGGGAGAATGGGCTTGAACACGTGGGGGTGGCAGGCTTCAAGAAGAAGTCGATCTTGGTCTGTCGATAGGTGCAATGATTCTGTCGGAGGATGACAGCTTTCCTGACTGCCTGTAGACTGTCGCCAGCATCAGTGGCACCAACTCCCTGTCGCAGTGCAGGTGTTCAGTATATTTGAGCACCTGCTAAATGCCATCATGTAACACCAAGACGAGGGAGTGGTGGGGTGCTCAGACTCAGGTTCCTCATCCTTTTCTCTGTCCTTTGTTGGCCCCACAGAGACAGCAGCGGCGATCTCCTCATCAGACAACGTCATATAACCAGGATCACCACCGTTGTCATCCAACCACTCCCTCACATCGTCGACGTCCACATCCACATCCCTGCCTGCCTTATGTAGACGAAGGTGGAAATCGTCCACATCAAATCCCTTAAAGTCGTGTGCGGCCTCGTATCCATGAAGGAGACAAGACCAACAGCTTTTGAGGTTTTGATAGGGACTTCCTTCCAAGCATTCGCCCAGTTGAACACCGCATACTTGATGTTGTATTGGCGAAGATTTTCCTAGGTCCACTCCCCACATATGTTGACACCTTGCTCCTCCTCTAGCGCCACCATCACCTCATTGAGGTACAGTCTCTTCGCTGCCTCGATAACACCTTGGTCCATTGGTTGAATGAGAGCAGTCGTATTAGGCAGCAGAAACATGCACCTGGTACAACCATTATCAGCAACCAATTCCTTCTTGAACGGATGCATAGGGGCATTGTCGAAGATTAGGAGTGTCTTCACCTGGTCGCGGGGGATTCCAGGTTCCTCCGTTTGATAACGGATAACCTCCTTGATAAAATGTCTGTGGAACCAATATCTGAAGATCTTACAGTTAAACCAGGCTTTCAAAGAATGCTGCTGCACAACAGGCAGACCATGCATCAACTCACGGAGATAACGTGGCTGTTTTTGCGCGTCCATCAATAACGGGTTTGAGACTGTGCATCCCATCAGCATTGGTGCAGCACAAGACCGAGACACAATGTTTGGACAACTTCTGACCAGGGACAGTCTTCTCCCTCTCTTCTGCGAGGGTGTTGGTGGGCAAGGAGCAGTAGAAGAGGCCAGTTTTGTCAGCATTGTGTGCTTGACGAGGAACAAGGCCCTCGTCCTCGATCAGGCACTGCACCTTTCTGGCAGAACGGCACATCATCTTCCACTGTCGTGTCCAAAGCCTCACCATGTGTCTCACGGCCATTAAGTTCATGTCGAAGTTTGAACCGGAAGAGCCAACCTTCAGATGCCTTGAAATTGTTGTGCTCGTGGTGTTGGCATGCAAACTTCTCGGGTTGCTACCTTCTGCTCGGTCCCACATACAAGCATGCTGGCACCTTGTTGTTGGTGGAATCAAACCAAAGTCAGCAGGTCAGTGGGGGCTTGGCGGGGCTGAGGCATCACCTTCCTGTTGCGGTTGGCATCGCCTTAGTCATGTCCGTACTGAGCCAGCTTGACCTGTGATTTCTTGATATCAGACATGGTTGAATGGGCCAGATTATAATCCCACAGAATGCGTGAAGTGGTCCAGCCCATGTCAGCCTTGCTCAGTATCTTATGCTTCTTCTCCAGAGTCAAATCCTTCCTCTTTCACATCTCAGGTTGTGGTAGTTCCATCATCACGCACATGAAAATGCCACAGAGGAATATCAGGGCCTGAAGAAGGTAAGGAACTACCACAAATGCAAGCAGCCATGGTTACAAGCATATCCACACTTTCAAGAGAAAGGTAGGAACTGAGTTGTGGTACCACCACGTGAACACAGTGCTGCCATGTCTCTACCCACGTGTGGCTATGAGCATGCAAGTGAAAAGTGCCAAACTGACCTATGAATGCAAGGGTCAGTTTCGCTCGGCCAGGCAAATGTTGCGACGCAGGAGTAGCACTGGATCCCTGTACATAATAGCCTCAGGGAGTGTCTGAAAAATCCAGGCGGCCAGGCAACTTTGACCATTTGGCAGGGAGGCAGATGGCTGCGCATGCCTGGGAGCGTCCGAGTGATCTGGGCGGCCAGGAGTCTCTGACCGTTTGGTGAGGAACCGGACAGCCATATTTGCTCAGCTTGTGGGTAAGGGTCTGTATTACTTGCATGTGGCTGATAGTTCCCGACTGATCTGGGTGGCCAGGGGACTTTGACCATTTGACGAGGAGTCAGACAGCCAGATTTGCTCAGCTTGTGGGTTAGAGCCTGTATTACTTGCACACGGGTAGTAGTGTCCAAGTGATCCGGGCGGTCGGGTGACTTTGACGGTTCGATGAGGAGTTGGTTGGTCATATTTCTCAGGGTCTGTATTACTCGCTCGTGGCTGGTAGCGTCTGAGTAAGCTGGGCAGCTGGGGGACTTAGACTGTTCGATGAAGAGTCAGACAGCCATATTTGCTCAGCGTGTGGGTTAGGGTCTGTTACCCGTCCTTGGCCAGAGAAGCTGGCCAGCCACCAAGCCAATTTTTTGAATTTGTAGGCCGCCCAACTGGCGATGTTGGAAATTTTATGTTCGGATACGGAGAAATAAATCCGGATACAGAAATAATATAGCAAAAGCCTAATATTTGGATACAGAGCGTCTGGATAATCGAGTGGTTATTGTACAGTGTGTACTAAAGTGTGGTGTTGGTTGACCGTATAAAGAGAATTTTAAGGCCAAGTACAGTATTCAGATGAATGAATTTCATCATATTACTAAATAACAAATTTCTTTGATATTTGGCTCATATAGAAGATATTTTTGTCTTCTTGTAGCCATGGCATTTTCTTTTTATAAGAAGTCAGTGTTTGCATGATTCTAGATAGCTTTGAATTAAGATTGTTTGTCTGAACTTTGTAGCATGTAGAAGCATAATGCAGTATGTGAAAAGTACTGAACACGTGAATGAAAAGCTTAGTGTCCTATAATAGATACATATAGCAGTGCATGCATTTCTGTAGTGCCATCATAAATGCTTCCAATATAGTGTGGAGTTCAATATGTATTACATATATTTAGTTTGTAATGAAAGTGGTATTGACAACTTTTGTATTGAATTTCTAACATCATTTAATTACAGTAGACTTGTGAAATGGTGTGAGATGAGGACCTGCTGCTCCTGTGAATTTTGTAATTTTAGTGAGAATGCACAATGAAAGTGTTATGAAAAGCATGGCAGTACACATATGACATTGTGAAAAATGAGTTTGTTCATTCTCTGCATTACAGAAGATGTACAAGTATTCTCCAGTTTATAACAGTGTGAGAGGTTTTTGGGATGGACATTGAGTTTGAGTAGTTGTGTATGAGATGAAAACTAAATGTGAATACAGACAAAAGCAAAACATTGGTGTTTAAGAGGAAAGAGTAGTACAGTATAAGAGTTTCTGTGTTTGGTATGGTACTGTACAGCTAATAGAGAAAGATGGATGAAGGACTTGGACTTCAGAATACATATTCAGTGAGAGAGATATGTAGAGGTTGATAGCTTTAAGCACGTAAGAGTGGTAACATGTGAATATGGTGGTGGGGGGGGGAATAATATACAAGAAAGATCATTACAGGGGAGGAAATTAATTGGAAAATTTAGCAGTATACTGAGAAATAAGACAATTAGCTCGGTGGTGATGTGTGGATATATACAGCTTCATATCATATTGTATAGGAGTGAAACCTGGGCAGAGAGCATTTGAAGCTGCAGTTCACAGAAATAACTAAATCTCTTGGCTGAAGGGGTTTATTAATACACTTCAAAGTCTGTTATAATCTAATAATAATCATTATGAGATGGCAAGAATAAAATGAAATAAAACAGACATTCTTGGGATGAGTGGGTTATGAATTAATAGAGAAGGTCAGTAACTTATTTTTTTCTTTTTTCTTTTTTTTTTTCTTTTTTTTTACATTGGTAGAAAGATAGATCTGTGAGTGAACTGTGGTATTATGGAATGGATTAAGGGATGTACTTTTTGGGATGACTTGGATATACAGTATTTGAAGAAACATATAGATTGAGTAATGAAGACAGACCATGAATACTTAGTTTAGCTTTGAAAGTTTATTTTGTTGGCTCTTTTTTGGCAACATCTTTGGTTGGTTGGGAAGTAAAGAAGGTCATTGTTGTTGTTGTTGTTGTTTGGCCTCAAGGTTACCAGATGGACTGCAAGCTAAAGTTATCCTTTTCCTGCAGTCCACCATCTTCCTTTGGGAAAATAGCGAGGAAGTTGAGGGATGTTTGTACAGCATAACCGGTTAGCTCTACCAGCAGGTTATGGTATATATGTGCCATCACATGAAGATCTCCATCTCCAGTACCAGTGAAGAGGGTACTGAGGGAATATAATCTTTTCCTTGCTTTTTAACTCATCAAATCTGATGAGTCTCTTAACCCCTGGAGTCCATAAATCTCCAGGCCCAACTCACCTCAGCCACAAAAAGGCATAGATTTTTCAGCTTTCACCAGGGTAAAATTTTCTCATACCAATTTGAAGAGCTTGAATTTACACACCTGAAAATGGGTTGACCTCGCATTGTAGGTGATTCGCATTGTGTGGGGGTGCACTGTAGGTCTTGCAAGAGTAATGACTATATATACTTTATATATATATATATATATATATATATTATATACAGCATATATATCTTTTTTTTCATGCAAGTACGTCCATAACAGAATGTATGTATTTGCTGCTGGAAAAAAGAGTATATCACATCACAGTAAGGCTTGAGTAAAAAGAATATGTCTGAAGTTAAATGATACAGTACTTAAGTAATGTGTGTGGATGGTTAATTGTGTGTGGATATTATGAAGCATGACTCAGTTTTTTTTTTTTAACATCCATATGCAGATATGCTTAGAAGTACTTAACTGTAATGGTTTAATTTTTTTTTGCATGCAGTTTAAACTGTATATTTCATTTTTATTCTGTATACTTGTTAATACGATTACTTTGAACCAGTTGTCATTAGCAGATTTGGTGGTAACAAAACAATATACAATTTGTAATGTCTTCCTTCACAACACATTTGCCCTTTGCACTTAACTTTCACAACACAACCAGTCCTTCAACATAGCCACAACAGATCTCTGGGGGTGCTGTGCTGAAGTGGTTGTATTTTTTTTCTGTCCATCAGGTTCATATCCAGTTACCATAGACAAGGAACGATAACAACAATATTAACAACTTGTAGAATGAATACAGGTACAGTATGATACTGTACAGGTTAAAAATCCTGTTGAGTGATTTTGATGTCCAGCAAACACAGTACAGTATTATACAGTTGTAGACGATAGTATTATACAGTATCATACGGTACCATATTGCACGGTATGGCATTGATTATAATGCTTTTGATAATCCAGGAAATAATAAAAGAGATCAGTATGTAGTATAATTTGGAGTGAGGAATGAAAAGGGGGATGAGTAATGATAAATGTAAAGAAATGTGTGATAAAATAATACCCAGTAATAATGGGTGGTAATTACAGTTAGGTAAGAATGCATGCACAGACAATGTTTTTATACATTTTCATTCTGTAAACTGTAGTAATACCCAGTAATAATGGGTGTTAATTACAGTTAGGTAAGAATGCATGCACAGACAATGTTTTTATATATTTTCATTCTGTAAACTGTAGTAGCCAGTCCTGTATTACCCTTGTCAAGTGTGGGGACCCCAAGATTATTCAGTTCGTATTCATTATCCCTTGGTGTTATGGAAACGGAAGATGTGAAGGTGTGACAAATATTTAGTTCAACTTTTAGGAGGTCAGAGATAGCCATACATCAATATGCTCAGGTTCAGATCCAAGAAATGGTTGGATTTTTTTTTTTTTTTCCATTTAAAATGCTGCTAGAATCATTGGGTAATCTGTAGCTTATCCTCTTTAGTCCAGTGACATTTACATTCACAGTATTGCCAGATGATTTTATTCAACTTGGAAGAGACTTTTTGAATGATATAGGTTCACTATAGTCTTCAGTAACCTCTTCACTATCAGAGGTCTCCCTAGCCTAAATATCATCATTTGGTGATAGCAAGAATAAAATGGAAAGTATATCACTGGATTCAAGAGTTAAATGATGTGGACTGTGGCAGTCTCTCCTTGGACCGTTATGTCCTGGATCCCTTACTGAGATGGGGTAATGTGAGCTTTACTTAGCATTTTAGTATTATGGGATGCCTGTTGTTGGACATATACATGGGAAGTTTGTTTCTTGTACATTTTTTGGTATATATAGTCACCGGTTCCTAGTGACTTGATATTACTGTAGGTAGTATTGTATGTGCTGCGGGTCATTGCATTGTTATAGGGAGATGCATTCACTGGGAATACAGACGTCCGTAGTTCATGAAAGTCAAAGAATTGTAGTGGGAAAATTGCTGTTGGGTTTGGCTTGGATATTTAGCTGGTACTGAAACAACATAGGTATACAGAATGAAGGAAAATTCTTTTTTGTGCTTCAGTAAAGGTATACCTTTTTACTTTATAAGTACTGTATACATGTATTTGTTTTCAAGAATCATTCACTTGCATTGTAATGCTGAAGTGTTTGTGTGTGCATGCAGTGGTTATGCACCAGTCATGTTTTGTTCCAACAAGTGTTGTGGGTATTATTGGTAAGAATGCGATTGATACTGTCTTATCCAAAGCTAATTGTCTGAAGGATTAGGATATCAGTTTATGCTGTGTATATACTGTAGTAATGTATTTAGGCAGCAGATTAGATTGAAGGGCATTTATTAACTTGCAGGGAGTGTGGAAGTGCCCTCAATAGCAGTGGAGATCCTTGCACCTACACCTTCCCCACAGCCCTCCCCTCCCCCACTACCCCACAACCCTCCCCCCAAGGTTGATGAGGTGTCCAATAGCAGTCCATTAACCTTCCCAAACCTCACTCCCATTAACCTTCCTGTTAACAACAACTCTGCCTACTCAACTCGCCGCACCGGCTCCTCTGACTCGGCCTTGACTCTTTCCCTCTCCAGTAGCGTGCTGGCCAAGGATACTGGTTCTTTGGCAAGTTTAGAATCATCTGAACCCACAAAGGAAGTGTTCCCAGATTCCACTGTGACTAAAAGCTCACCCCCCGCAGAGCCTGTGGTGGTTAAAAGCTCTCCACCACCACCTAAGCGCTCTCCACTGCCACCTAAGAGCTCTCCTTCACCACCTAAGAGCTCTCCTCCACTACCTAAAAGCTCTCCTCCACCACCGAAAAGCTCTCCTCCACCACTGAAAAGCTCTCCTCCACCACTGAAAAGCTCTCCTCCACCACCGAAAAGCTCTCCTCCACCACCGAAAATTTCTCCTCCACCACCGAAAAGTTCTCCTCCACCACCGAAAAGTTCTCCTCCACCACTGAAAAGCTCCCATTCACAAGAACCTGTACCAATGCCTAGACCTAGAAGAATTTGCCCTGAGCCTCCAGTCATTAAGGATGATCCTGTCCCAGAGGCTCCACAGCAGAAGAAGGAAGTTTCCCCTGATAAGAGTGTGCCTCAGGATCTATCTCCCTCAAGGCTTAAGCCTGTACCATTTGTCAGGTCCAGCAGTGCTACTGATCCACCATCTGCATCAACATCTGAGGGTGCCAAGAATGAGTCTTTCTTGGCTCCCTCAGCAGATAAGAAGAACAGATCACTGAGCACTTCTGCAACCCCGAAAGTTGTTGACAAGACAGTCTTCTCCTTCCCTGCCAAAGAAACCAGTATCAAGAAAGGGTCAACCATAACTGCTTTAGCTTCTGCTTCCACTAAGCTGCCATTCGTAGAAACTGATGACATTCCTCCTTCTCCCACAACTAAAAATAGTAGATCTGAACTAACTCCCTCTGCATCCAAATCTTTGGTAAACCAGAATGGCATAGATTTCCCCACCCCACCCACTCCCTCCACCCCCAGTGCCTCCGTGTTTAGCTATGAGTCTGGGTCCGGTACCCCCTCCGGGACGGTCACCCCGCTGGACAGTAGCTGTGGCCCGTCCCCTGCCCCCATCTCCCGCTCGTCCAGTGGGACTCCTGGGCTGGCCGAGCGGCCTGGGGCGGCTGTGGTTCGCTCGGGCTCCCTCCATGAGAAGCCTACCACTCAGCCCGTCATTGATGAGTGGGAGAGGAAACTGTATGGCAAGAACGCTAGTGAGTAGGCATTCTCACTTTTGGCTTTCATGGTTAGACCCCCATCAATCCAGATGATGTCCTGCTTAAGTCATTCTTGTTGCTAACAGATGATTATATTCAGTGTAGGTGATAGTTTGTGGCTATCTCGTCCAGGATTAAGGCATCTAGCTTTAGGTAGAAGGACAGATAGATAGATTAATAAAATTCAGTATATACTATGGACAGAAAGATTGAAAGGCCACAGATCAAAGGAATGTATTAATGTTATCTAACCCCTTCTAGGCAGAATACAGTCATCTGGAAGTAACAAAAATAAACTAAGAAGAGGCATGACTGGATTTAGGAGATGACTGCTGCAGTATTGTGCTGCTGCATAGCCTTATCATTATATTTATGGCTCAGGAAACATTAGTTCTCATATTGGTTTGCTACAACGTGGTGGCTTATCATCTGATTATATTCTGCAGAAGTTAATGTTTTTCATAAGCATGAATGAATGGTTACAGTTTCTTCAGTTTTATATGAGAGGAATGTTTGGGTCACATATGTAGTGGAACTTTGAGTGTCTGTATATCTGAGCATCAATGAATTGCCTGACAGATTATTATGAGATAGAGTTTGACAACGAAGTAGAATTAAGAAACATGTCCAAATAACTATACAGTTCAAACACGGTACTTGTGTATGCTGTACTTCAGTCTGCCTAATACTAATTCAATTTTAAGGTATACGTTTTAGGTTATATTCTTATGCATACAAAAACAGGAGTGCATGTTCTTCATGAATATTTGATATGCAGGTACCTTTATTTATATATAAGACAGTGACATCTACTACTTACATATTTGTTTCCCATCTGATCTCCATGAAAACAGTTATTTTATGATAAATGCAATTTATTTCAACAGTGTCTAGTTTCATGCCTTCATATGTCTGTGATTCTTTTAATTCTGTTTTACTGTGTATGCATGATTTGCTTGAAAATTCTGGAGATGTTAGAGGAAGAATATAATTTTTTGACTTTAGTTCCATCATTGTAAAGGATTTGCACTGAAAAGTTTCTTATATTGAAGAGAACAAGTTGCAAGGTGTTCATATTGTTTAGATAAGTTACAGAATGATGCATGGAATAATATTTAAAAAAAACACTACTGTGGTGTGTTTTGTGCATGAGCATGGTCAGCATCTCACCCAGGCATTGTTTGATCAGTTGATAAAAAGTTGCACCATATTGCAGGCGCCTTAGCACGGATGAGAGCAGGTAATGATTTTGATGGATATGACCAAAGGCTGGTATTCTGTTGGGCATAGTGACCTTCGTTGCACCTCTCCCTTTATTGGTTTATTTTAGCATATAGCAACTTTTGTTATTCACCATCATCCTGACCTTTTTTTCCACCAGTTGATGGAGATAGACTCCAGAAAACAAGGTTTATGGTAATTAAAAATTCAGTATGTTACTATGACGGGTGTTTTTCTTTGCGCCTGCCACCGCCATACAGTTCTATTCAGTTTGGAAAGATAGCTCATAATGAAAGGGTTAATGGTCACTGGTGCTGGTACCTTCTACGAAAAGGTATCTCCAGAGCTGTAATTTGTGGCCTGTTTCATGTAGCTCAGTAGCAAAAAAGTCAGTGCTACAGCTTTACATCCTTTCCATAGAACTTGTTCATGACTAGCATCATATTCTACTGTCAGTATCATGTTACTGCTTAACATTCAAGTTGGAGAGATAATTTCAGGCCAAGTTAAAAGTTATATAATGTGGTGGTAGAAAGCATAACATTAGACAGTACATCATGAAAATTAAGGGTTTAAAAAGATATCAGTAACATACAAAAGAATATTAAAGTGTGATATGCAAAATAAACTGCTGAGGAATGGTGTCAGGGGACTTACTAAGTCCACAAGAACATAGCTGTATATGCTGTAGTGTTGTTTGACCTCTTGCCTATGAACTCTGCATTTGTAAAATGTGGTGGCTTGTACAGTACTGTCTTTGTTGTGGCATGACTGGAGTGTCTTTGCTGCATGGTACAGCTGTGGTCCCTTGTTCCTTACAACTTCTTAAAACTTTTGGAAGGTAATTAAATGTGACTAATCACAGAATGAGGTTAAATATGCTGATAAAAGATAATCAAATGGGTTGAAAGCTCACTTTGCTAGTTTCACACTAGCTTGAAATGGCACTAAAACTAAGTTAATCAAAACTGCTAAATTAATCAACAATAATCAGGTTTGTATTTCAGAACTCCAGTGGTGTAATAGAATTTTGAGTGGACTTTACTCAAAACTGCATTAGAACCTGGCATATTACTGAAGTGTGATACATTAATAATCCATAGTCTAATGGACTGAAAAGTCTTTATTAGTTTGAAAATCTGTGAAGTATGTTAGTACCTAATTAAATCTCACCAGAATATATAATTGTAATAAGTTTGGGTGGGGTTTCCCTTCATTTGTTAGGAACCCCATAAGTTTAAAGGAATTAATGACCGACTATACATTTGTGATGGTATTTTTGTGACGTTTTGCTTCCTCTCTATTTTTGAGTAATATGGATACCCTTTTAATAGTTTCACATAACCTATAGTAACTAGTACGTGGATTTAGTTTACCCTTCAGTATGATGGCATCTTATTTTACTCTTGCTGCTGCCAGATTGTTTTCTTTGGCATAAGTAGCTATGTCCATTGGCCCCTTCAGCATTTTTGATACCTTTAAAGAGAAACATCTAATAGTAAAAAGAGTAAGAGACAAACACCACTGGCCCTTTGTAATATAAGAGGTATGCACTTAACAGAATGGTTACACGTGTGTTGTTTTGGCCCCAGGCTCATCTGAGCATGAACCTGGCAGTTTGTAGCCTGAATATGCCGTACTGCAGTTCACCATCCACCTCTCAGGTGTTAAGGAGTTGAGGGATGTTTGTATAACAAAGGTTAATGGTTATATTGGTGCCATTGTGTGAAGGAGTCTTTCTTTAGCACTTCTAAGCTGAATAAAATAAGCTGGCAGTAGGGAGAATTCAGTAAATAAAGCACATATTATTGGATCATTTGAGTACTGTATATAATGTTCACTATCTTAGTGATTTCCAACCTGCTTCCATAGTTGTCATTGCTTGAAGACGTTGAGTATAAAGGCTTCTGTTGCTTCATTGCTTCATTTAACCATGAAATTTACCTTTTATACTCATAGAATAAAGGTAGCACTTTTCTTACAACTACTTTATTGGAATATAATGCAGCATATATCAACCAGGTATAGTACACTCTGTGTAATATTTTGGCAAGCAAATGAAAAATATAAATTGATAAATAAATATACTTAAGCAGACATCTAAATACTGTATGAAGATTATCTGACAGTCTTGGATAATAAAGCAAGTGTAGGAATATGTCATATTTCCAGACAGCTCTTCTTACACATAATTTAAACAAGTAGTGATGCTAAACTTGAATGTGTATGAAATGCTTTGGAGTTTAAATTCAATCAAGTTTCAGGAAATGGACATACCGCATAAAAATATATTTTCCAGTCTTGTACTGCAGCTAATTCTTTAATTATATAAATCGTCTTTATTCTTGACTTGAGACAGATGATTATGTAACATGCGTCAGAACTGACTGTCATATTGAAAGCTTTTAAGGATGCTGTAGATTTACTTTGATACCAAAAAAGAAAAATTGCTAAAGCGATTGCCAAAATGTCATACAGAATGCCTTTTAGGAAGCTGTAAACTTTTTTGGATACCAAAAATGGATGATAAGCTTAATCTGACACTTTGAAGTATTTAGTCCAGCTAGGAACTCTGGTTGTTTCCATGCCATTTTTACTCAGTTTAGCACCAAAATAAGACATAGAATAAAATGCCATATGAGGAGTTGAGTTCATAGATGGCTGTAATATTTAGTGCATGTCAGTTATAGAAGTTGTTATATGCAGTATAAGTGAAATAATATTTCATATCTTCATTTAATTTATTATAGTGGGGCGTAAAATACAAGCGATGATAATGTAGCAGTTATAGATAATCTTCTGCATGTACTTTTTGTATAAGTGTTATTTTCATCATTTTCCTCTTCTGTGATCTTAGTCTCAGTATTTTAAATTCTTGTTCTAGCATGGAGTATATTGCTTATTTAAAAAGAATAATAGAGGATAGTTTTTTTTGCTCATTCTTTTGTAATATTTTAGATTGATTGGTCATTACTGTTTCACTTATAACATTTTTTTCAAATTACCTGTTTTGCCTTGTAGTATTTGTAATTTTGAAGTTGTTGTATTTTTTCGGGAGTTCAGGATTAAATGTAAGAGTTTTGTTGTAGTTGTTGGCCACAGGTGGTATAGAAACTCCTCATTCAGTTTATAGAAAAATTATCCATTCAGTTTTTTGTTACACAGATTTCAGATTTAGTATAAAGAATTATGTATATTTATAGACCATTGATAGTACTAGCATGTGTAAGCCTTTTCACTTTATAGCAACTCTCCATTTAGAATAATTTAAGAGGTTATAGAGAGTGTTTTGTTAGTGATAGGTGCTGACTAGAGGGTAATGTGTTGCAGTGGTGGGCAGTATGGAGAACATGCACTACAGCGAGAGCCGATCATCACTCAGCACCTCGCGATCTAGCAGTTCACAGGACATTGCACGGCTAGACGAACATGGCTCAAGGTGGGATTTATGTGGAAAGGGATAGGGAGGTTGAGGGAGGAGGGAAAGAATTTGGAGGTTGGGAAAAAATGGAAAGCTGAAGAGAAAGAAAAAGGAGAGGCAAAGTTAGAGATGGCTAGACAGTAAGGAGAGACAAACAGACACAGAAATTGAGTGAGTGAGAATGAAAGAGAGACTGTGACTATGACTGTGACTGTGACTGTTCAGGATGTGTGAAGGCTGATTGTTATTCTGAGGAAAGCAGTGTAGCAATACACACACACACACACACACACACACACACACAGACTTGCTTCTGGATTATGGTTAAGAGGTTAGAAAAGAAAAGAAAGACAGACAGAGACTAAGAAAAGAAAAGAAATAAAAATCAGATTAACTTCATTTGAAAATTAGTGTTCTTTGATCAGCAACTTAGCCCCATAACTCTGGTGATGTATTTTACTTTGTTATTGTTACCACCATATCATTTTATATGACTTTGGGG
>JAGKTI010003072.1:1423-30506 GCA_018397915.1 Birgus latro | reverse complement strand
ACAGTATATATATATGATTTTACTGAGCTTAAGAGGGACTTCATTGAACTGGAGGTTGTTTTTGCTGCCTTAGTAGCCTTTTCCGTAATGGGATGTGATCATGTGCAAAATAAAATCATCTGAAGGCAGGGGGAAAAAAAAAAATCACTGTACCACAGGAGTTAACATAAAGTTCCCAAACCTCTTTCAGGTTAGTTGATGGACAGGCATAATCAGAGTGGAAGATCAGTTTGACTAGAGTAGTTATCAAGGCAACTCATTTCTGTGTCATAGCCAAGGCTTGTTGAATTTCATTTAACCACAACCATGGATGGGGTTATAAAAGAGATACAAGGTCGGGCAGTGGATGTTGGAGTGGCCCTAGTGAGAGAGGGCAGTGTTTGAAAACTTCCTGTACTGTTGTTTACAGATGATACTGTGTTGTTGAGCGAAGACGAAGGGGAGCTACAAGGCTTGGTAGATGAGTTTGGGAGAGTGTGTGAGAAATGGAATCTAAAGGTGAATGTAGGGAAGAGTAAAGTGATGGTCTTCGAGAGAAGTGAAGCCAGTGAATGTACAGTGAGATTGGTTGAGGAGGATATGGAGAATGTGAGTGCATTTAAGTACTTGGGTAGTGTGATGAGTAAGGATGGAAGTCTGGAGGGTGAAGTGCTTGAAAGGGTGCAGCAGGGAAGGAAGGTTGCTGGTTTGTTGAAAGCAGTGATAAGAAACAGGAAGGTGAGCATAGAAGTAAAAAAGTTTTTAAATGACAGTATTGTGATACCAACTCTAACATATAGAAGTGAAGCTTGGACCTTGTTGGAAGGACAGAAGTCAAGAGTGAGAGCAGTGGAAATGAGTTATTTGAGAGGAGCATGTGGAGTCACATGGAGAGACAGACTGACAAATGAGGAAGTGAAGGAGCGTTGTGGTGTGGTTGTGGACGTGATGGGAAGTGTTAGGAGAAACACGTTAAGGAGGTTTGGGCATGTGGAGAGGATGGAGAGTGAAAGACTGACGAGGAGAGTGCATGTGAGTGAGGTGGAGGGGGGGAGAGGGAGGGGGAGGCCGAGGATGAGATGGAGGGAAGGAGTGGAGAGGTACATGAGAGAGGGGGGTGTGTGTTGGGAGCGGGGTAGTGAAATGGCGGTGGACAGAGCGACGTGGAGGCAATTTGTTTGTGGCCACCCCGTGCGGGATTGAGACGTCTGACAACCAGTTACAGTACAATACAATACAGCTGTGTTTAACCTGTGGGAGCGCTAGGTAAACACAGTCCAGCTGTAGTCTGAGTAGCGCCTTATATCCCTTGCAGGACTTGATGGAGATGATAGTAAACCTGCAGTCCTCGCTGGAGAAGAATGCCCGCCACACCCGGGACCTGGAGGACTACATAGATGATCTCCTCCTGCGGGTGATGGAGACCACACCACAGATACTGCAGACACCCGTCACAAAGGGAAAGTTGAAGTAAGATATGGTGCTCTCTTTCTATCTGTTTGTCTGTTTATCTACAGTATATCTGTCTCCCTATTTATCCATCTATTTCGTGAATGATTAGAGACAACTGCAAGTGCATGTCACTCACAGTACCATATATCTGTCTGCGTATTTATCTGTCTATTCCATGAATGATTAGAGACAACTGCAGGTGCATGTCACATAGGGAAACTGAAGTAAGGTCTTTGGCTCTCACTGGTATTCTTATTTCTGTGTTGGTGCTTGGCCTACAGAAGTTTTATGTTTTCATATTGTTATTGTTTAAATGAGCAGACTTTTGCAATTTCTTCTTCTGTCATTTTTTTTTCTTGCTCTCTAATCCTTTCCCTACCTCATCAAGATGTGGGAAATACAGTCTGGATGATGATGATTTTGGTGGTGATGATGGTGATGGTTTTGGTGGTGAAGATGATTATGATGATATTGATATTGTTTTCTTGTTTTTTATTATGATGGTGATCATGAGTGGATGGTATTATTTCCTTGCAGAATATTTGGTCCACACTGAGGGCAGTAAGGGGATGAGTGGTGCTTCAGTTGCCTTGTGTTGATGGCAGTACATGTCCTCGCTCCTGGGCTTCCTTGGTAATGAGGAAAATGGTGTTTATGTTTTATTAAACCTGAAAATACCATATATATTTTTTGAATCACCATCAGCCTGAGGACATCATTTTTATTTTAGTCATGTTACCTCCTGATGATTTTGCTGGGCTTAGGCCTAAGGAAATCTTGTATAGTGAAGGGGTTAAGGAAGGCTTTATCTAAACTCATGGTATGGTGAAAGGCGATAATGAAGACTTTATCTAACCCCGTTGTATGGTGTAAGGGGTTGATGGAGGTATTATCTAACCCCCTTGTATGGTGAAGAGGTTAATGAATGCTGTATTAAACCCCTCCAGTTCATAAAACTTATTCTAAGCTGAAGTAAATTATCTGGAAGTAGCTAAATTAGAGTTAAGAGGATATTTTCAAGCTGAAGGGTGTACAGAGTATATATTTTACAGCTCTGTTAATGTGTATTTCTACAGGTGTTAATGTGTAAATAGTTCTGTGATAGTGTGAGACTATATTTTGTGTAATATAAAGTTACAGGTATTTTCGTTTGTAATGTGTGATATTATGGTGCAGAGATATCTCCTTTATATAAAGTAACTTGGATTGTTAGACATTGGTAACTTTTAAATTAAGTACTAAATTTTCCTGTGCTTGTGAGTAGAATCATTGTGGTTTCCAGATACTTCTTGAAGAGTGAGGATAGAGTGGTTGGTTATGTGACTCAGTTTAGTGTAAGACATGGGGCTCTAGAAAGAACAGAATTAGAAGTATTAATGCATATGATTTGTAGATTATTAAATTAACTTAAAAATATTTTTTAATGCTAACTTATGGAGTGAAGAGATTTTTCTATTTGATATCCATATATATATATAGAGTGAGATAAAATCTCATATAAATATTTGAATCATGAGTGCTGTGCTTTCTTCCTTGCATATTTTGACCTCAAAAACTATAATTCAGGTAACCTAGTATTACTTTAATCCTTGTACCTTAACTTGGCCCAAATTTCTGTCCTTTTGCTGCTTATATCACATAGCCAGTAGCAGAGTAAGACAATACTGCAGTTCTGCATCCTTTCCATAGCACTTCTTTGTGACTAGCACCATATTCTAATGTTGATCCACTGTTCCAGCTCAGCAATGAAGATGGATAGAAGGCAATTTTAGGCCAAGTTAGAGTAGAAAGGGTGTTGTACCAGTGAGGAAGTCATTGTTTTTTAGTGACCAGAATATTTTTTAGGAGTACACATCTGATAGGTGTTTAATATTTCCTCATTTCTCCATCTTCATCCATATTGTTGATATTGTAGTGCCTTATAATGAGTGATTTTTGTGGTCATACAGATAGCAATGCTGAATATTTTTATAAAGGTGCAGATCCACTGTACTTGCAACTAACCCCATTGCAGATGCTTGCAAGTGACCCTCTGTTGCAATGTGACCCTGCTTGTGTGAGGATGAGCTAGTGCAGTTTGTAGATAGAGGCATAGTTGGACATGTGAAAGGTATTTATAGGGAAGGTAGGTGTGGTATGGTAGTAGTTTTGACTATATAGGTGAAAAGAAGTGTAGTGTTTGCCCTGTAATATAATGTATGGTTTTCATACTTTGAAATGTATTTACTGTGTGGATGATTTGTGTGGGTTGTTAGCAGTTGTGATTATGTAGATGTAAAGAAAGGCAGTGTATATTCTGTAAGTAGGATGATGGTTATTAGTACTTTATTGAATATGTTGGATAATGGGTATTCAGCATCAATATTATGCCTTGAAGAGTTAAGATATTGTTCTGTGGTACTCTTGTGATGAATAGTGATACCAGTAGTAATAGCAGCAGTAGTAGTGGTGATAGTAGTTGTACAGTGCTATGGTAATGTTATTTTTGAACATTTTATTATGGTAATGATGATTATGATTGCCTTTTTAATAGGTACCAGTATTTAGTGTGATTTTTAAAAGAAATATTTATGATTAGGAGGCAACATAGGATTGGATGATGATGATGTAACAAGTTTCACATTTAAGGGTTTTGATCTTTCTCATAATGGTTTAGAGGAGTTAGTTATACTTTATGAAACATTATTATCTCTTGGAGTATTACTTGGAATGGTTATAAAAGGTCCCCCCCCAGTATATCGTGTCCCCTTTTGTTGATAGGGGCTAAGGGGTTGCCCCTGGGTAGAGGACTTAGGTTTTTGAACGTGTAACACTTTATGACCGGAAGCCCTTCCTGATGTCTACCAATGACCCATGGGTGGACTCAAACCTCCAGCCCTTCAGTCAGAGTGCTTTAATCCACTGAGCCACAGCTGCCTTTGATTGATTTTTTTTTTTTTTTTAGGGGGGGGCTCCATGGATCAAATCTGGGACAGGGCATTTGAAATTTGATATACAAATAGATAGATAGGTATGATGAATTGATTTATAGATGCAGTAGATATATTGATAAAGTAGAGTTGTACCCAAACATTTGATGCAGAGAAAGGTAAGACGCTGCAATAGTCTTTTTCATGTATGTAGTAGTTTGATGTTAAGATATGCATAGGCGTGATTTTTTTTATATATATTGCGTTTTGTGAAGCAGACTTTCCTGAACCCTTATAATATTTGGAGATCTCGATATTTGTTGTATTGCTTTTATCTGTACGTAGAATGCCGTGTTTTAAGTGAATATTCGGTTTCATTTATTCAGTAACATTCCACAAACCATAACACTATGAATTCATATATATATATATATATATATTTTTTACTCTTGTCTTCTTCCTCTGTCATACTTCTTTTCCTTGTTTCTGGATCCTGCATCACTCAGTCTTCTACTATGAACATTCTCTCTTTCTCTCTCTCGTTTCATGTGTATTTAGTATCACAAAGTTTAGATTTATAATATCAGTACCTTTAGGTATGACTGTATTCGGATTACACCATTTTTAACATTTTGAGTGAAGAAGCTAATGATAAAATGGTATATAGAGCACATTGTCATAGATGTTTGCTTCCCAGTAAATGCAAGTACTGCAGTAGAATGGTGTCCCTGAAAATGTGAAATGTTTTGAATGTTTTTAGTTTGAGAGCTGTCCAAATACAGTACTGAACATAATCACCTGGTCTTAATAAGAATAATATGTCGTCAGACTGAGGGGTACCATAAAATAATCGTTTCGTTTCGTTTTTGAAGGCTGCAACATGCTTGCATGCGTCGGCCTGTTTGGATTGGAGCGTGTAGCATTTTATGACCGGATGCCCTTCCTGATGTCTACCAATGACCCTTGGGTGGATTCGATCCTCCGACCCTACGGCCAGAGCGGAGCGCTCTAACCCACTGAGCCACGGCTGCTACAAATAATGATTGATTATATAGCGTGTTTAGTGTTATAACGATAATTTAAGTGAGGTAAACAGTCGTATAATGAGAAATCGGGCATCACAGTGATTGTATATGCGAAAACAATATAGTTGACCCCTACTATTTGTGGGGTTACGTACTAGACCCCCCCTTCCCCCCCATGAATAAGGGAAACCCACGAATAATCCGTACCTTCCGCAAAATTACTGATTGCATTGTTTTAACTATTCTCATTACCTCCAGACCCACTATGAGACCTGTAAGTGCATTTCTATGGCACATTAATACTTCTTAAAATGACAGTACAGGAAAATACACAAGCCTTTCTGGGTACAGTGTACTGTACTCACCAGGTGACGAAAATGAGAGTTTGCCGTGTGCTGAACAGCACATACCTATACAGGGTAACTGTATAGGACAGTACAGTCCATTCGCTTAATACTCGAGCTTCTATGACGCAAAATGCCAAGAGCACAACAGGCAGGTGGGGTGAGGGGGTGAAAATATTAAATAATCGGTAGTGTGTGAGATGGTTTTGAAAATGCGAAATCAGGGTGGCAAAATGAGCCGAATTCGGTGTCTTGCTGCAGAGCGCGACCTACCTTTGTAGAGCGCACGAGGAAGCAGTGTGTGTCATGACGTCAACGCACCGTGAGATGTAGTGGCTGTTCACAGTTTCTCTCGCCTGAGCCTAGGCAACCTCACGCGGAGTATGCGGTCTGCTCGTTTGCAAAAAAAAGAAAAGAAAAAATAAGGCCCCCCCCCCCTGCTCTGTTATACTTACTGTGTACATGTATGTAATGTCCCATAACACATAGGCAAAATGACAGACTAGGGGCCAAAGGGGTGACTTTTGAGGCAGCCACCCCACCTGTTAGAATTTTTCCCATAAGGTATGTTATTTGTAAAGCGCTAAATTTCTAGAGAGAGAAGTCCTCTACCGCTCAAATTCTCGCGTTTTAAGCGAATGGACTTTATTTCTTACAGAAAACATGCAAAAAAATCACTTATGAACCAGCAGGAACAGCTGATGCTGTGGGAAACGCTAGAAATATCTTAAAATAATTTCCCAGAAAAATCCACAAATATGCGAACCTGCAGATGGTGAACCCGCAAAAAGCCGGGGTTGACTCTAAAGCGACAAACGTCCTAAATTCATTTATTTGTCTTAGATGATAATATGCCAAGTAATTGTATAACAAAGAGTGTACTGTATAGCTAGAGGCAGTAATGGGTGAATAATTACAGTATATACTGTATGTGGGGGAAAAAGATTAGGAGGAGGATAATTATTTTCAAAGTTTAGCCATACCCAAGGTAAGCTTTATTGTGGTAGACTGTACAGTGAGCGAAGCTGTGATATGCAACCTGTACCTCAAATGATCTTGTGCCTTAGGTGTAAACTACTCTCTGTATGTCATAAGTAAACATAACATGTGGAAATTATTGCTGAGGTATATCTGATTCATATAGTATGAGTACAGTAATTTCATTATAGTATTATTATAACAAATTTAAACCATATCGGAAAGCATTTTTGATAACTGAATTTTCAGATACGCTTTGGCATTAGTAATTCGAATATTGTATTTTAGTAACAAACGTGAGCCACGTCAGATAGCATTTTCGAGAATTGGATTTTCAGATACACATCAGTGTTCTTAAGATTTGATGCTCAGGAACCAGTATATATTGTTTTGGATTTAGATTTGGGCATTTTATTGTCATGATTAACATTCTCATGGTTTTCGTTATATATTTTATGTTGTACAGTTGGGAACTAATTTTCTCTTTGGAGGTTTCATGTGTATCAATTGCATACAAATTTTGTCATTGTATGGATTTAAGAAATTAAACCGTTTACTACGCTGGGTGGTAATCATATTACCAAATTATGGTGCTTGGTGGTTTTGTGAGTAATTACGGCTCTCTAATTGGATTGAGCTGGTGAAGGTTTATATCCAAAAGGAGGTTGGGGTGTATTGCTCACATAATGCCACTCAGGGATGAGTGAGGCTGGTCACTATCATCTTAAATGTCAGGACCAATTTGCCTAGCCCAAGGCTTCAATGCTTCTCATGGGGCAACGTAGGATTGGATGATGGATGGATGGAAAGATATGATGTGCACGCATACTCGCTTTGCATTCTTATAGCTGGCTGTGCAGCACATTAATGATTAGTGTGAGGGAAGGTGGGTAGGACCTTGTATTGAGGATGGATAGGATGTAGGCAGAAAATGCCAAGTGTATTTTAGGTCAGGGAAAGTACACTGCCAGTTGGCTTGAAAATCACTTTGCTCTCAAGCCGTGTGAAGATTAAAAGTACAGATACTGACTAAAAGAACTGCTGTTGTTACCTAAGTGATGTCTGCCACATGTTCAGAAATACCGTCCACCTTATATTCAGAAATAGTCATTACATTAACCACATTTTTACTCCTACTTAGAAAACCCAGGGTATATCGAAAGATGAATGTTGATTTTAAAAAATGAGTTAACCTTCAGATAAGTAAACAGAACTGTGTGTATTCAGTTTTTTAACAGTTAAGTATTAATTCTGAAATAGATTATTGTAATATTTGAGCAGATTATTAAAGTAAATACGTTATTGTCTTGTAGAAGGAAGTATTGGAAAATATGATGCATTCTGTTCATATACTGAGTGTACATGTAGTAAGGATTTTGCCAGTTTTCATAATCTCTGAATCATGAAAGTCATACCATTATTTTTGCCCATCGTAAAATGGTGAAAAATAATTTTTATGAGTGCTGGATGCATTTGTTTATTATTACTATTATTAGCTACACTCCTCATGAGGCAACATAGGAATTGGATGATGGATGGATGGATTATTATTTTTTTGTTTTTCAGTTTTTGTGCTTTTCCAAACCCAAATCTGGATTGCATGCGTTCCTATAAAATAAAGGTAAACTGGGCTAGAATGATTGTTTGTTATATATGGTACTTGACAATGAAGTGTAGTACAAAGCAAGAAAGAGAAGTACAGTATTTTACTGTATATGTAATGATTACTGACCTTAAGTGTTCATTCCATTCAGTGATGTTTGTATGTGTGTGAACCTTTGCCAAAATAACATAGTATTTATGGTAACTATGAGAGGATGGTTGTGTGTGAATGGCTTTGTCTGTGGGAGGGAAGGAGCCAAGTGATTTGATAATTTGAATGTTGAATGAGTGGAATGTATGACCCCATTATATTGGGGGCTTCATTAATTTTCGTAATTTTTCGGCATTTGTTTTTTCCTTCTCTGGCTCTTGTCTTCTCCTTCTCCTGTCTCTTGATCTTTGACTGGATATGTTTCCCATTTCGCTGTGAAATCTGTGTGATAGTTTCTCCTTCTGTTGTGTTTTCCTTTTCCTGTTACTGAAGCCGAACCACTATTTTGAATAATGGTAAAGTGAGTGTTAGGATGATGTATATAATTTTATGTGAACTACAGTTTTACACATCGGGGGTGGGTTTTGTGTATGAAAACTACAATATGTGAGGCTCTTACAACTGATAAAGTGCCTTACGAAAAACAAGAAAGTTCCCAGTATCACATGTACAGAGTGCGGTGTAGTGTGATTCGTTTCACAATTTAATCTAT
Organism: Birgus latro; assembly: GCA_018397915.1. Taxonomy (NCBI): domain Eukaryota; kingdom Metazoa; phylum Arthropoda; class Malacostraca; order Decapoda; family Coenobitidae; genus Birgus; species Birgus latro. The sequence goes on along the minus strand of JAGKTI010003072.1, from coordinate 21,513 downwards.
GCAATTAAACGTCTGCCATTGCAAAGAGATGAAGCTTTATTGTTATTAGGATGATTAGTCGGGCTTTAGTGGTTTATTTATTGAGTTTTAGATGATATAAGGAACAACGGAGATTATTTTGTCAGTCTGAGTGAGTGATGCATCACAACTGGACTGAGCTCTAAATAAAATTCTAACTAACTGTTTGTACGGTATTATTTTGCCTACTTATGGTGTCAGCAGTAAAAGCGGATGCCATATTATTGCATTTGAAGCCTAGGCGGCCTATGGACAGGGATACCATAGTCCAGATCTTTCAAAAAGGAGGAAGAATGCAAGAAGAGTGACCAGAATAGCAGAGATAGCAGGGACATGCAGCATTCTAGTGCAGAGCAGAAGCTGAAGGGAGCCAATGAGAGGAGAGGGGATGTAAAAAGAAAAAGAAAAAAAACATCCTTATAAGTGCTGTGCAGTATGGGGTGAGCCTCCACTCGTAAGAGTTGTACTTCATGCAGAGGTGAATAAGGCCTCCCCATACGAAGTCACCAATGGAGTTTAAGAAGGAACGGAGTCGGTTCAGCACACACAACTTCTGTGGACTGTTTTTTTTTGACAGAGAAATAATGTGATCTCTCTGTCAGATCACAAGAAAAGGAAACGCCAAGAATATTAAGATGCACCATACTTGTCAGCACATAAGATGGCACATATGGCAGGAACCATCACAGGCTAACATTTTTGGGAGAAGTTCTTGATGATTCCAAATATCTGTTGCAGTGACAGCTGGGAGGAGGAATGAAGCTTGTTTGTTGAGAGGAGGTGGTAAGATACCAACCACCACCAAGACTTATTATGGTAGGCAGTTGGTTGGAAGTGATAAACTGCCACCACAATGAGAACAGTAGTCACACTTTCATCTTTTTTGTGATAATTATGATGGAGTAGGAGAGAGAGGCATTACTAGACTGGATAATTACAAACACTGGTGATTAAGGACATTTGATCGATACTTTCAACTGTGCCAATGACTTTTAGGTCTTCTCACTTGTAAACACATACAGGTTACACTGTCAAACTTAACTTGTGCAAGCCAGTTGTGTAATGCATGAGCGTGGTGGCATTTATCACTGTGTGGTTATGCCATTGCTGAAATACTAATAATACTAGGCCAGCCAGAGGAACAGGTCACTCGGAAAGACCTCAAGGGGCAAAAGGGAGGAGAAAAACAGTGATAAGAGAAACAATCAATGAATGAAGAGACACTATTGAATGATCCTCAAGAAGAACAATTGACCTGACCTTCAAAGCCAGTTGAGGCACTCCCTACAGAAGTGAGGTAAGTGACCCAAAGGTCGAAAATGAGTTATCACTTGCACTGGTCTGGAATTGGTGTATAGTCTCTCTTTGTGAAAAAAAAATTGCCTCAAAATGGAACCAGAAAGGTCTTTAAGGGCTAAATTCCCAAAAACTGAAAAAGAATTTCAGTAAGATGTAACATTATTACCAAAGCAAGTGACAGCTGAGAAAACTGTTGGTGACAGCAGAGAGCATCCCAGAGTCTTGAGTGACTTGATGCAGTAGTGAGGCAAGGGTTGAAAACTGTTGGTGACAGCAAAGAGCATCCCAGAGTCTTGAACGACTTGATGCAGTAGTGAGGCAAGGGTTGACCCAGACTCCAAGATACCAAAAAGTTCAACCACTGTTTTCTCGTTTTTTTGTTGGTGCCACTTGCTTCACTTCTGCAGGGAGCGCCTCAATACCTCCTCCCTACAAATTCTCCAGTTCTTGATAAAGGCTTAATACCCTTCATTAGTGCTTGTTCCAGTACCAGTATTACCTAGGGCAGAGGCTTGTACCTCAACCCTCATTTCATAGTACAGGTATTTTCCAAAGCCAGTTTTGCTTGGGAAATTATGCCCTTACTCCTACTCCTTCCACTGCCTTCACAATTAGTGCAGTTAATGATGAGCTACCTCAAGAGGTAATGATGCTTGGATCAGAGATTACCTTTTCCCTTCCCTCCTTCTCACCCTATTCTGGCTTAGCTGTGACTCATCATTTTCACCTGTATGAGGAGAATAGTGAGTCCCTGCTGTATCTGCTGACTGCCATAAGAGCTGTTCACCTGTATGGGGGGAATAGTGAGTGATCCCTACTGTATCTATTGACTGCCATAAGGGCTGATAATGGAAAGGGACATCTTCCTGTGAAAGCACTGACATGTGATAGCTGGGTGACTGCTGCCCAGTTAAACAAACATCTCTCAGCCCCCTTCCTGCCCTCCGAAAGGAGGATGGTGGACTACATGAAAAGGGCAAATTCAGCCTACAGTTTATGGAGCTCAAATTCAGATGAGCTTTGGAGCCACAATAAAACAGCCATGAGGGCACTTTTACCTATGTTGAAAGAACAGTAGTGAAGATTTCTTCATGGCATAATAAAAGAAAGTTGTGTAAGGTGGAGAATTAATGATGTTTGGGATCAGGAGTCTTGGAATTTGAAGGACAGTTGATGGAATCAGGGAAGCTCAAATGCTGTCTGTCTGAAAATAGAGGCAAGATGTTTGAGTGGTGCAGGAAGTAAAGATTGAGAAGGTTGATGTTGCAGTGGTTGTGCAAGTGCAGTCCCAACAAGCATGTCTATTGCAGCACTTATTTCATGAAGGAAGTACATTACAGTTGTTTGTTTATATGAAAAGCTTTCATGCAGTGAAAGCCTGAACTGCCCGTTTATGAATCATTCAATCCTTTATTGATCCATCACGAGTCAAGGAACCAAGGGCTAGACTACTCAGTCATTACATGAGATTGAAAGTGAACATTCACTTCCCTGAGTGATATTATGTGAATAATAAACTCAGTCATCTCCAAATACAGATCCTTACATGCTGAGTGCCATACCCTACTCAACCACCTGGTGTTCATATTGTTATATAGTATGGCTATCACCCAACACCATAAATAGTTTCCTGGATTACAGGAAATCAGTTAGCTTGTCACTCATGGGTGACATTACATCTGAAGGGTATCTCTAGACATAAATGTCATACAGTCACAGAAGAATTGGTTCATCATTTTTGCTTTGGAAAGTTCCACAAAATGTGAGGGGAGTCATCACTGTCTTTGTCCTTTTCAGTCTCTGCAACCCAGAGAAATTGTGGGTAGTTATCTCTCCCCAGTCTTCAGAGACAGGACTGATGCAAGCTTCATCCAATGGCCATGGTAATGTTTAATCTGGGGAGTTGATTATCAGCAAGTCTGCAAATCTTATCAAGTGAGTCATATCTGTCTATCAGCATGAACACTCTCCATGAGAATAAGAGGGATAAAAATGGGGGACAAGTCATTGCCCTACTGAGAGCAAGTCAGCTTGGTAAACAAAAAGTCCATCAGTGTGTGAGCTAATGACCACAACGTAAAGTGACAATGCAAGCAGCTCTCGTTTGTACTAAGTCTGTCAAGTATGCACAGTCAGGCTTACCAGCTCCTACAGTTATGTTGTAGAGTGTTAAGAAGACATGAACAGGCTCAAGTATTCTAAAATATACAAGGTGAAAGTTCACCTAAATATTCCCTACAAGTTATAAAAGGTGACAAAACTGGGCAGGAGTGGAGTGTCTAAAAACCCCAGTGCTTTGTATTGGCATAGGGATGGGAAAATCCCACTACCCAGCACCTATAATGCAAGCAGCGTCATAGCTCATACAGTGCAGGAGCTATTTTGGTGCATGCTGTATATCTAGAAATGGCCAATACATTTAGCTGCATCTCATGGCAAGCACTTGATAAATGATTCCTGATCTCATGGGTTAGTAAGTAAAACCGTATGCAGAAAACACCTCATACGATCTGATAGCTACAGACTCATAGCATGATCTCTCGAATATGGGATAATAAAACAAAGACTATAAAAAGTACTCTTTACTGTCACCATAAAAGATTAGATGAAAGGTTCTATACTCTTTATGTGAATGCCTTCATCTCCTAGATACAAACAGTTATGTAAAAATACTCTAAATCGTCTGAACTAGTACACTGAGTGGTAGCGGAACAACCTCTGGCTCTCGTATGCCCTAGATAGTCCACACAACACTCCGATCATCATTATCATCATCATTGGTAAATATTAGGTTTCAGCCCACAATCAGGTATGATATTTAATGTGTGTGTGTGTGTTTTGACTGAACTGGGGAGGGTCTTCTCTGTGGCTTTTCTATTGCATTTTTTTTTCTAATACTTCATAAATCTCTTTCCCTCATCTTTATTTAACTTGTACTAAAAAAGCATTTGTGACAAAAGTCATTGGAGGACTCCCTTAATTTGGTCAGATAATGTAAAAAAAAAAAACACACACACACAAGTACAGCATTAAAAAACAAAAAAAAATGTATACCTGACTGTAAGCTGAAACATAATAAAAACCCATCATCACTGGTGACATGAGCAAATTATCAACAGGCTCTGAAGCCTGTGGTTAGAGGGGCAAGGATGAAACAAAACTTGTGTACAGATTAGGAACATTGATCCTTCATAACCTTATGCTCTCTTGAATATCAGGAAAGCTTAAACTGTCTAAATCCGAATGATGTCCTGTTTAGTTAACTCTTGCTGGTCCCAGATGATTTTGTTCAGCTCAAGAAAGGCCTTTTGTGCTGAAAAGGTTTATTAAGGTTATATCTAACCCTTTCAGCTTGAAATGTCTATCCTAAGCTTAATATTGTCTGGAGGCAGCAAGAACAAACTTGTAAAATATATCACCGGGTTCAAAAGTCGTTTGTGATGAGGAAAGTCCATCAACAGTCCAGGTAAAATCTAATAAGTATCTCACAGCTGGACTATAATAAGCATATCCACTGTACACAGCATGGCAGTATATAAAAATAACATAATTACACATGGTGGTTGGGGCTGTGGTGGGGACACCTTAGGAATGATAGTGAGTGTGTGAGGAGAGTAAGACAAAGACCAAGATGGAAGGATACAGTAGAAAAGTACACTTGTGAACTCTAGTTCCTGCCCACCCTCTAAAAAGTCTAATTGTACCAGTGGCTGGAGAGAAGTCAGAGCCAAGTTTTCACAGTGAACAAAAGCCTGTTGTCAAGTGTTAAAGGGTAATTTGCATCTTTACTACAGTTTATACATTTTCACCAGATGGAGATTTTCATCCTTCTGCAACTTATTTAATCTAGCTCAGAGACAAAATAAGATAGTACTGTAGTCTGGCAATCTGTTTGTCACACTTCTTTGTGACTTGCACCTTATTTAGTGTTAATCTTTTTTGCATAACACAGCATTAATAATTGAGAGGTGGCAGTTTTACACCAAATTACAGTAAACAGAGTATAGACTATATGATAAACAGTTTGCAGTGACTCTTACTTGTGCTGCTTAAAAAAAAAAAAAAAAACTACCAGCAAACTGGTTCTCCTTCAGTGTTGAGCCCTGGAAACAACAACTTTTAGTAAAGGCTAAAGGTAGAGGGGTGAACAGAAGCTATGGGTTAGGACTGCACACGAGAGATTGCAGTTTTGATTCAAAGAAGGGGGTGGTGATACAGGAGCTTTGAGGCAGTACTCTTAATGAGCTCTGGGATTAGGTATGTGACCCCAGACTGCATGTGAGATCAAGGAATGGGATCCTCTAACATATTTATGATTGACCTCCTCTTGTAACCATGACATGTTTAGCCAGGATGAACAAGGCAAAGAGAGCACAGAGTCTTCCAGTACCTCTAGTTCCTCTTGCAAACAAATCTAAGTTACAACAGAATATTGATTGTAAAAATGTCTGAGAATCCCACTCCAAGCTCACTACCCATGCTGTGCCCATTGTCAACCTATCAGTTAATCAGTCTGACCAACCCATAAAGATGACATGGTTGAATACATATTGTAATACTGTAGTTGCACATACGTGAAAATAGTCTTATCATCACTACTTTATGTATTCAAGTAGAGGAGAGACAAAAGTTTATATAAAAGAGTATCTTCATAATAACTCATATTCAACTTTTATATTCTTTTTAGTACAAAGTGTGAGCAGCATCATGTCATACTTAGAACATTTTGTAAACTTTAATTTCAAATGAGTTAAGTTCATATCTCATCTCATCATTAACAAAATGAAGCCTTCTTTCACTAAAACATTGTAACTAACATCAGTATTAAAAACATACTCAGTGGCTTCACAACATGATGCATCTGCTTCTTTTTATTCTGTATGAAATATAAAAATAAATTTCGTTTCTCGCACATTAAGCACCATAAGGTTTTCCTATTGACATTCTTGTGTGTGTGAGAGAGAGAGAGAGAGAGAGTAAGTGAGATATGCCCCCACCACACCCCCAGTGCCCTATGATGCAGCCACCACCTTGAGTTTGGACATCATAAGCAGTTGCAGGTAAGCACTCTGGAGAGGGCGATTTCTAGCAAGATGTAGAAGGGCTTCCTCCAGAGTGAACCACTGGCGGCGCCGACCTGAAAGAAATGCACACTTTATTAGCTGGTACATACACTTTATTGTCCTGAGATACACATACACAACTTACACACACACACACACACACACACACACACACACACACACACACCATCATCAATGATGATTCATCACTACCACCTTTACTGCTGTCATCACCATCACTGTTTTGTGTAGGCTATACAGTAAACGCTTAATTATCCGTTGTTGAGATACTGTATCTGGCCCAGTACAATACCCGGTGTTGCTGGCTCAGCTCTATTAAAACAATATCCAGCGCCAAAACAGAACGTAACCGGCAGTTGTATGCAATATCCAGCATCGAGGTGTATCAACTGGCTCATAAACGGTAGCCAGCCAGCCCTGAATTAATGTATTACAGTATTTTATCATTATTGTATTTTATGTTTGATATTCATCTTTTACTCATGGGAAGGTTTTTAAGATAGAGGGTTAAGACAAATAATAACGCAATATCTGGCTCGATGCCGAATATTGAGTTGATGGGGGGTACTATGCAATCTCTGCTGTTTTGCAATATCCGGCGTAGTGCATAGCTGATTACGCCAAATAACTGAGAGTTTACTGTAACTGGTCACTCGAGTCACTGATGTGGCTCTGCCATGAATACAGAGTGTGAGTCTGGATACGAAAATTGGTGGAAGAACACAGGATAGATTCATAAGTACTGTATTATAAACCTTCTGGCTGCAAATATTTTTCTCACATCAAGAAAATTGTTAGGTATTAGCCTGAATAGAATGCCTAATTGTGTAATGGCACGACCAGAATGGTAGTGGGAGTCGTACTGATATACAGTATATGCCTGGCCATCCCAAATTTCCTGGGAGGAGGCAACACGGGAATGTAGGGGGGAAGGCCCATGGGAATTGCTGTATGCTGATGACCTAGTGCTGACAGCGGAAACTAAGAAAGAAGTGGTGGCAATGTTTAATAGATGGAAAAATGGAATGGAGAAGAGGGGAATGAAAATAAATATGGATAAGACAAAGGTAATGGTGACAGGCAAGAAACCAGTAGAAAGAATTCAGTCGGGAAAATGGCCATGTGGATGCTGTGGCAGAGGAGTAGGAGTGAACTCAGTGCTGTGCACAGAGTGTAATAAGTGGTGCCATAGAAGGTGTTCAGATCTGTAGAATTTGAGAGGAGTGCAAAATTTTCGCTGCCCAGCCTGCATAAGAAGAGAGGTGGAGGGAGATGAAGCAGAGGATGCACTAGAGGTGAATGGGGGCACACTACAGGAAGTTCAGCAGTTCTGCTATCTAGATGTATTGGCCTGTGAAGCAGGGGTGGAGAGATCAGTTAGAACAAGAGTGGCATCAGCATGGTTAAAGTGGAAGGAAATAGCTGGCCTACTGGTCAACAAACACATACCAATGAGACACAGAAGTAAAATATATGAGGTCTGCATTAGACCAGTATTGATATATGGTGCTGAAACATGGGCTTTGACAGATAGACTGATGAATGTTATGAGGAGTACTGATCATAGGATGTTAAGATACATGGCGGGAGTGAGATGGGAGGACAGAGTATTGAGTGAGAAGGTAGTCAGAAGATGCGGGGTGAAGGATCTCGATATCATCTTGAGGCAGAAGCGGTTTAGATGGTTTGGTCACGTGGGGAGGAGTGAGGAAGGGAGCTGTGTGAGAATAGCAGAGAAACTGGAAGTGGTGCAACGTCGACTGCCAGGAAGACCTAAGAAGGCCTGGAAAAGTGTTGTAACTCAAGATATGGAAAGACTGGATATTGGAGAAGATTTAATCCAGGATAGGAAGCAGTGGAGAAAAGCCATCACACATCCAACCCCAGTTTGTATATTGGGAACAAAAGGACGAAAAATGAAGATGATGATGATGATAATCCCAAATTTCCTGAAGAATACTCCTGGACCCTCCTTAAAACGTTCTCCTTGGGCCACACCATTTTAAAAATCCTATCAATGCCCCAGTGAATGCATTCATTGCAACTAAAGGGCTATTTGAGAAACTGAAATAGTTTCAACCCCTGATTGATAGGATTTTCCTTACCTTTATGATATTCTCCAGTGTTAGCCTGAACAAAATACTTGTACCTAAGTTCCTCCAGAGCAGGAAAAAGGTTACAAAAAAACTGGGTAGGGGCAGTTAGTGGACTCCAGCCATAAAATGGTGTTGTATGCATCTGCCTGAGCCTCACCAAGTGTTGCTTCTGGGTAGTCAGTGTGCTCCTCAGTGACCACGAAGATGTACACAGCTGTCCGGTGCTTCTTCAGGCCCGAGTGATGACATGACTGTTTGCAGAAGACATCCATGACAAAAAGTCCTAGATACTATGCAGTACTGTACAGCCTATAAGATTATAAGTTATGTGCAGGACATGGAAAGGCATACAGATTAATATTAATTTATAAATATTAAGTTTAGGATATTGGAGGTTTGACTCCTATAGTGTAGCTACAGAATTCCTGAAACTCTTTTATACATACTCAGATATCCTCTCAATAAAATAGTTCCATTATGTGGACATAACTCATCTATCTTAATAACATAATGGCAGTGTAGAGCAAGACAAATACTAATATTATTACCATTATTATTATTATGGAATGTAGGGGGTGCGAATGATAAGGTGAAAGAGAGAGAGAGAGATTGTCCAGGTGCTTGTGGGAACAAAAGTGGACATATGTGGATTAACTGAGACTAAATGGAAGGTGAGAGTATGTGAGAGTGGGAGGATGGATGGGGTATATGTGCGGCAGTAAGTGAGAATGAGAGGGCAGAAGAGGGTGCATGTACTGTTGTGTGCAAGAGATGGAAGGAGACATAAGAGAGTATGGATCACTTGGTTCAAGGATTGTGGGTAAGATTGAAAGTAGGATTACAAACATGGGCAATTGTGTGTGTGTATGCACCAATGCAAGTTCATGCAAGTAGAGTGAAAGAAGAGCTCTGGGCAAATGTGGAAGCATGCATGGAAAAGTCTGAGAGGAATGAGAGTGTTTTTGATTGGAGATATGAATGGAAAAGTATGGAATGTGAAGGTGGATAGAGTAGTTGGTGAGTGGGTGTGCCTGCAAAAGTGAATGAGAATGGCAGTGCTCTGGTGGACATTTGTGCAGGGAGGGGGTTGGTGATAGCCAATACCCTTTTTAGGCACAAAATGATCCACAGGTATATGTGGCAAGTGATGAGAAGTGTGGGTGGTGAATTGAATGAACAGAAGGCAATGATTTATTACAAGTATGTGGATGAGAGAATGAGAAAGTATGTAATGGATACAAGAGCATACAGAGGCTGGGGGAGTGGACTTTTGGACCACCACTTGGTGGTGGTGAAAGTCAAGGTTCAAGTGCAGTGGAGGAGTAGAAGGAGGGAAGGACAGGATGAAGTAGTCCATACAACAAGGGTAGAAAGGCTGCATGAGGATGAAAAAAAGGCAGAATATAAAAGAGAAGTGGAGGAGCGATTGGGTAAATATAATTTGAAGCAGATGGGGGAGGTGGAAGGTGTGTGCAAAATATTCACAGAAGAAATCTGAGCAGAATGTGAAGTGGTGAGTGGGGTGAAGAGAAGAGGTAAGGGGGTGCAAGGAATTGCATGGTGGAATGAAGAGATGAGACAAGCTGTGGTGCAAAAGAAGAAAACATATAGTGAGTGGATGGGAAGCAGAGGCGTGGAGGAAATTGAAAGATGGAAGGGAGAGGTATATGTAGAGAGAGGTGAAAAGATTAGTAAGAGAGAGTAAGAAGAGAGTGGATGAGGAATTTGGAAGGAATTTGAGTGTAAAGTGCAGGAAATGTAAGAAAATGTTCTGGAAGAAGGTAAATCGAGTTAGACAGGGTGATAAAGAAGTTAGTAGGGGAGTGAAAGATAAAAATGGTAGATTGATAGTGGAGAAGAGAGAAAAAGTGAGCAGATGGAGAGAACACTTTTAAGGAACTGTTAAACACAGTGAATGAAAGTAATGTGAGTATTGTAAAAGTGGCTGGGGAATGGCTCAAAGGAGGGAGGTGAGAAGAGAGGAAGAGATCAGTAGGTTGAAAGTAGTGGAAGCAATGAAGAAAGTCAAAATGGGGAAATCTCCAGGAATTGATGGAGTGTGTGGTGAAATGTTGAAGCATGGGGGAGAGATAGTAGTAGAATGGATATGGATGATGTGCAGATTGGCCTGGGAGGAAGGTAGAGTCCCAGAGGATTGGAAGTCAGGTATATATATTTATTCCCTGTACAAAGGAAAAGGAGAAAAAGAAGTATGTGGTAATCATAGGGGCATATGTCTTCTTAGTGTAATAGGAAAAGTATATGGTAGGATACTTATTGACAGGGTTAGGGAAATAACAGAGGAACTGGAGAAGAACAGGGAGGTTTTAGGAAGGGAAGACATAGTGTAGATCAGATATTCATCCTTAGGTCTTTATTGGAAAAGTTTCTAGAGAAGGGAAAGAAGTTGTATGCAGCCTTCATGGATTTGAAGAAAGCATATGGCAGAGTGGATAGACAAGGAGTGTGGAAAATATTAAGAATGTATGGAGTAAATGAGAAGTTGTTGAATACCATGAAGAGTATGTATGAAGGTGCAAAGGCTGCAGTGTGTGTGGATAGTGAACTGAGTGACATTTTTTTTCAGAATTTTGGATTGAAACAGGGTTGTATCATGTCTCCATGGCTGTTCAGTCTGCATATGGATGGGGTTAAATGAGGTACAATGTAGGGCAGTGGATGTTGGAGCAGCCCGAATGAGAAAGGGCAGGATTTGGAATCTTCCTGTACTGTTGTTTGCAGATGATACTGTGTTGTTAAGTGAAGATGAAGGGGAACTGCAAGGCATAGTGAATGAGTTTGGGAGAGTGTGTAAGAAATGGAATCTAAAGGTAAATGTAGGGAAGAGCAAAGTGATGGTCTACAAGAGAAATGAAGTAACTGAATGTACAGTGAGGCTGGATGATGAGGAAATGGAAAATGTGAGTACATTTAAGTACTTGGATAGTGTGAGGAGAAAAGATGGAAATTTGGAGGATGAAATGCTTGAAAGGGTGCAACAAGGAAGACAGGATTCTGGTTCTTTGAAAGCAATGATAAGAAATAGGGAAGTGAGGATTGAAGTAAAAAAGTTGCTGCGTGATAGTATTGTGATATCAACTCTGATGTATGGAAGTGAAGCTTGGACCTTGTTGGAAGAACACAAGTCAAGAGTGAGAGCAGTGGAAATGAGTTATTTGAAAGGAGCATGTGGAGTTACATGGAGGGACAGACTGACAAATTAGGAAGTGAAGGAACATTGTGGTGTGGATGTGGATATGATAGAAAGCACTAAGAGAAATACACTAAGGTGGTTTGGCCACGTGGAGAGGATGGAGAGCGAGAGACTAACGAGGAGAGAGTGTGTTTGAGGTGGCGAGAGGGAGAGGGAGGCCAAGATGAGATGAAGGGATGGAGTGGAGAGGTATATGAGAGAGGGGGGTGTGAACTTGAGGGAGGGCAGTGAAATGGTGGGGGACAGGGTGACATGGAGGCAGTTTGTTTGTGGCCACCTCTTACGGGAGTGAGGCGTCTGGCAATAAATAGATATATTATTATTATTATTAATGTTATTATTTTTTTTATTAAGCATTTGTACATATACATTGATGGATTCATGAGTCACTGGTTCTGTTTAACTACCTTAAAACTGTAATGGAAAATATAGAAAGAGATACTGTCCTTTGAGGTGTTTCCTCCATATGGAGTGATTGTAGAGCAAGAGGCTGACTGTATGTATGTATATGTGAAGTAAAGTGGTTGGAAGAAGTAAAGAAATAAGAAAACAGGATGGGCAGGGAACATAGAAGTGTATGAGGACAGGCAGTGTGTTGTGGCATGAGAATGGAGTAGATGTAAGGAGAGACAGACAGACTACAAGATAAGGAAGAGAATATGAAGGAGAGAGAGAGGGGGGGGGTGAATATGGTCGGAAAGTATGTGAGGGACGATAAGGTATCCTGAGAATGGGATGGAAGTGCAAGGAAATCCTCTGATACAGGCAACATTTCACAGGATGCGGCAGCTGGCAAAAAGTGTGTGTGTGTGTGTCTGAGTAAATCTGAACACTTGGTTAATTGGTAAAACTCTTATATTGAATAAACCGCCTCTCTCTCTCCTCTCTCTCTCTCTCTCTGTCTCTCTCTCTCTCTCTCTCTCTCTCTCTCTCTCTCTCTCTCTCTCTTTCTCTGTCTCTGTCTCTTAAACAGTCCCAGGTATCATGCAATACATCCATTTATCCCTACCTCTCCACTTCTCTCAGTCCATCAGCCCAATCCATCCATCCATCAATCTATCTATCAATCTATCTATTTATCCATCTCACCTCAAACAGTCCCAGGTATCGGACAATATATCCCTGTATCCCTGCCTCCTCCCATGCCTCCCTCTTGGCCGCTGCTATCGGTTCCTCCCCTGCCTCCAGACCTCCTCCAGGCACCAACCACACACACGGGTCTTTCTTGCTCGACACCAACAACACCTGGCAGAAAAAAGTTAGAATGAGTGAAAAGGGGAATTATTAGCCTTATTATTATCGTTATTGTCGACATCATCATCATTAATATTATCGTCGTTATCGTTTTTGTCATCAGCATCATCCCCATCATCGTTATATTGTCTTCGTTATCACCACCACCGTCGTCATTTTTGTCATTATTATTATTATTATTATTATTATTATTATTATTATTATTATTATTATTATTATTACTATTATTATCACTGTCATCAGCATCATCGTTATCGTTGTCACTATCATCAATGCCACCACCATTATCATCGTCATCATCATCATCATCATCATTATCAAAATAAGAAAGTGGGAGGTGAAGGAAAGAAGGAAGAGGAGGGGGGAGGGGAAGAAAGGAGAGGAAGAAGGTCGAAAGCGAAGGAAGGAAGAGGAGGGGGAGGGGAAGAAAGGTGAAGAAGAAGGTGGGAGGAGAAGGGAGGAAGGAAGAGGAGGGGAGTTGAGAGCGGTAGGTAGAGAGGAGATAAGGGAGGGGGAAAAAGAGAGGAGAGGAGGGAGGGAGATGCAAGGAGAAATAGAGTGGGGGGAGGGAGAAGAGAGGGTAGTGATGTAGGACTTAGCCAAGGACAGTTGCTGACCTTCACCTTGGCTATGACCGGCTTGTGTGTGTGTGTGTATGAGAGAGAGAGAGAGAGAGATTCCTGCTACCACCAGTCGTTTGTTTAAGAGGATACGCAAAAGGAATGACTTGTAATGAACTGTGTATTTATTGAAGGAATTTGACTGACTCTCTCTCTCTCTCTCTCTCTCTCTCTCTCACACACACACACACACACACACGACTGATTTGAGAGGTGCTTATTTACTTATCAACACTCATTTACATATTCGGGCAGGTGATTCAGGCGTTTGCAGTTACCTGTGTTTACATCACCTGGGCAAGCGTTTCTGTGTAATTACGTGATGTGATATTGTCGGTTTAGCATTCTCCCTTAATACCTAATCCTTGTCGATTAATTTTGCATATTGCCGTTTATGATGGTGGTGGTGGTGGTGGTAATGATGTTAGTATGAAGAGATGATGATGGTATGGAGCCATGGTGGTGGTGATGGTGATGATATGTAGCGATTCTGGTGATGATAATGGTAGTAATGATAATGGTATAGTAGTTGCAGTGGTTGGAACAGCTGTAGCATTAGTAATTGTACCGGTAGTAGTAGTAGGAGGAGGAGGAGGAGGAGGAAAAAAGACGAGGTGGAGCAGGAGGAGAATACAGAAAACCTAAGATATTCACCTACCACGGTCAGATTGGGTTTTCAGACAAGAAAAAAACACCAATGAGTTACGATATGGTCACAGATCAATGATATTTTTTTTAAGGGAAGACAGAGCAGCAGTGAGATCAATGATATTTTTCTTAAGGGAAGACAGAGCAGCAGTGATAATGTAATGGTTAGTCTATGTGCTCAGGGAAGACCAGGGGATATAAAAGTGTGTGTGTGTGTGTGTGTGTGGAGGAATGGTAAGTTGTGGGCGATTGTCCTTGTTTTTCTGTCCTCGCCTGTAAGTTAATTATTTTCTCTTACGTTCTCCTTTTTTCTTCCTTTCTTTTCCCACCTTCCTTACTTTTATTCATTCTTTGCTTTCCTATTTTCATTCCTTTTTGTCTCTTCCTTCTTTCATAAATTTCATTTTGGAGTTAAGAATTAATATATGTACGTTTCTTTGAGAGAGAGAGAGAGAGAGAGAGAGAGAGAGAGAGAGAGAGAATAGTCTGCTTTGTTTACATTATCGACGCCATCTTGGGTATCGTCAAACATTTCGGCTAAGGAACATTTTTGGCAACGATCTGAATTTTATAAAGCCTGAAATAGCACCACCAAGACCAATAAATGTAAAAAATTATTCTTACTCGAAAACAGAATCTAGTTTATAAAGATAATGGTGAAAGAACTGGTTGAATTTGTTTAACTTGAGACCAGCCTTGGAGTGAGACAAGTGGTAAACAACAATGGGGGTGGTGGCGCCGAGAGAGAGAGAGAGAGAGAGAGAGTATTGACAAGCTGGGAATAGGAAGGAACAGGAAGAAAATGGTAAAAATACTCAGAGAGAGAGAGAGAGAGAGAGAGAGAGAATGGAAACAGGAATGACAAAGGGGGAATAGGAGAAAACTGGGAAAAAATCGTCAAAATACTGTGTGTGAGAGAGAGAGAGAGAGGCTGACCACTGTAGCCAGTCATCCCTTCTCTGCCCAGGAAACAATCTGTGTAAATCTTGGCATTCCACCAAACACACACAGAGGCGCTCGTGTGTGTGTGTTTGTGTGTGTATGTGCGTGTGTGTGTGTGTGTGTGTGTCTGCCTGTGTGTAAACGATCTAATAGCATCATTTAATTAAACACTGTTTCTGGACACCCATTCGAAATCATTAGTTAATTTGAGAAAGCTGTCAAGACTTTACCTGTCTCTTGCCAGACGCCCTATTCCCTTAAAGGATGGCCACAAACAAATTGCCTTCATGTCGCNAGTCATCCCTTCTCTGCCCAGGAAACAATCTGTGTAAATCTTGGCATTCCACCAAACGCACACAGAGGCGCTCGTGTGTGTGTGTGTGCATGTGTTTGTGTGTGTGTATGTGCGTGTGTGTATGTGCGTGTGTGTATGTGTGTGTGTGTCTGTGTGTTGCCAGACGCCTTATTCCCTTAAAGGATGACCACAAACAAATTGCCTTCATGTCGCCCGTCTCCCACCGTTCCACTGCCTTCCCCCCACCTCACACCTTCCTTTCCCAGATACCTCCACTCCATCCCTCCATCTCGTCCGCGGCTTCCCTCTTCCTCTCCCCCCCACTTCACTCACATACACTTTCCTCGTTAGTCTCATGCTCTTCACCCTTTCCACATGGCAAAACCACCCCTGTGTTTGTTTTTCCTAAGGTTTTCTATCACATTCACGTCCACACCAGAACGCTCATTCACTTCCATTGTCAGTCTGTCTGTCCATGTAACTCCACATGCACCTCTCAGATAACTCAATTCCACCGCTCTCACTCTTGATTTGTGTCCTTGCAACAAGGTCCAAGCTTCACACACTACTATGATGCAGCGACTTTTTTTTACTTTCATACACACCTCCCTATGTCTTATTACTCTGCTTTCAAGGAACCAGCCACCTTTCATTCTTGTTGTACCCTTTCAAGCACTTCATCCTCCAAATTTCCTTCCTTTCTCATCACACTGCCCAGGTATTTAATTGCACTCACATTTTTCCAGTTCCTCATCATCCAACCTCGCTGTACATTCAATGACTTCATTTCGCTCGAAGACCATAACTTTACTCTTCCCAACATTCACCTTTAGATTCCATTTCTTACACACTCTCCCAAACTCATTCACCAAGTCTTGCAGTTCCCCTTCGTCTTCACTTAACAATACAGTATCATCTGCAAACAAATGCACAGGAAGTTTCCAAAAGCCCCCTCTCTCATTAGGGCCGCTCCAGCATCCGCTGCTCGGCCTTGTATCTCTTTTATAACCCCACCCACGTACAGATTGAACAACCATGGAGACATGACACATCCCTGTTTCAATCGAACATTTAGACAGAAAAATTCACTCATTTCACTATCCACACACACCCTCATACATACTTTTCAGGGCATTCAGCAACTTCCCATTTACTCCATTTATTCTTGGTATTTTCCATGTTCCTTGTCAAGACTAATTTTGGTGACAATGAGAGAGAGAGAGAGAGAGAGAGAGAGAGAGAGAGAGAGAGTTATATTCCCAAGCATTTGCGAGGCAGAGTAATAAAACTTACGTGTTTTACTATATCTACACAAACACTTGTCTATACCATGACTCATTTTATAGTTTATTCTTGCTGCCAGACGATTTACTACAGCGCGTGAAGGGGTTTGAATAAGTCTTTGTACCTCTTGCGTAATCCTTAACCCCTCCACCCATTCACTCCGACGGTGTATAGAGTCCGTAAATAGCGCTCCGGTCGAAACTCACTTGGCTGTATCTTATAGTTGTGGGACGGCTCAGTGTGCTGGTGTGGGTGTGGGTAATAAGAATGATGCGGGATAGACACTGATAACCGTAACTGACCGTCTTCACAACACACGAGAAAGTCCCTGATGGAATTGAAGAGAGTTATGTATGGGCCATCTCTCTCTCTCTCTCTCTCTCTCTCTCTCTCTCTCTCTCTCTCTCTCTCTCTCTCTCTCTCTACAAGATTTTCATTTCAATATAGGATAGACCTGTAGTAGTGAAGGAGTTAATGAAGGCTGTATCTAACCCCCCAGTTCGGAAAGTCTCTTCTAAGCTGCATGAAATCTTCTGAAGTTAGCAAGGATGACGGATTATACAGCATCGAAGTGGGTGGTGGTGTGTGGTGGTGGCGATGTGGTGTGGTGTGTGGTAGTGGTGGTGGCAAGGTGGTGTGGTAGTGGTGCTGGCAGTGTGGTGTGTGAAGTAGTGGTAATGGCAATGTGTGGTGTGGTGTGGTGTGGTGGTTGCAAAAGTGGTGGTGATGGTGTTGTGGTTGCAGTGGTGATGATGTAGTGATGGTGGTGGTGGTGATGTAGTGGTGGTGACGTTGACGATGTGGTTTAGTAGTGGTGGTGGTGACTGAGAGGGAAGGTTGAGGAATACAGGAGAAAGGAATACCGAGACACGTTATTATCTGACCCTACCTTGTTAAGCTGGCGGAACAGTCAAGGGAAGGAAAAGCTGGAACTAGAGATGTGGTGCAATAGGTGTGTGTGTGTGTGAGGAGGAAGAATGATGTGATGTGTGTAGAAATAGATGTAGTGATGAAAGGTGCGTGTAGTGTGTGTGTGTGTGTGTGTGTTAGGAGATCGGCAGGGCTTTTACGTGCTAAGTGGTGTTAATCACATCTCATAAACTCCATTTAACACCTCAGCACGTCTAGTTGGACCTCAGTTCTCACACCTCAGCAGACGATTAGGAGAATGTGCGAGAGTGAGGCGGGTGGGAAGAGACTGAGAGGGAGAGCGAGAAAAAGGTGGAGAGATAAACTGTGTGAGGGCGAGGTAGGTGGTTGAGTGGAGGAGAGGGAGAGCGAGAACGAGGTGGAGAGAAAATTGATCGTTAGGCTACAAACGTGATTCACACATTGACCGCCTTCTCTGTCTGCCTCTCTCTCTGAAGGGCGCAAAGTTTTTATTGGGTGAGAGGAAGAGAGAGAGGGGGGGGGACAGAGGACAGCTCGGGAGGGAGAGAGGGAGCAAGGGAGAAAATTCAGGGTGGGAGGAAAGGATGGAGAGAAGAGTGAGAGACAGAGGGAGGGTGGAAGGGGTAGTGTGAGGAAGGGAGAGAAGAGATGAGAGGGAAGGAACAGAAGGGGGAGGGGGGAACGAAAGGATTGGAGAGGGGGAGGGTTGGTGGGTAGGAGAGGAGTGAGGAAAAGAAAGGGTTAAAGAGACATCCAGAAAGGGGTGGAAGGAAGGGAGCTGAGAGAGAGAGAGGAAAGGAGGGGTGCTAGGGAGAAGGAAGGGATCAGAAGAGAGAGGGAGGGGAGGAGGGAGTAAGGGACTGGCGTGGGGGAGGGGCGGTGGTCCCTATTCTAACAGCATCACGTGTGCTATCTTTACTTAGACCCTGGATGCCCAAGTTTCTCTCTCTCTTTCACACACACACACACACGTACAGTAACTATGCGTGTTGCAGTGCGTCGTCAAGCTGGCATCCCTACATCTTTATACCATTGATCTCCACAACTCCCTCCTTTCCCCCCCTCCGCCTCGCACTACAAAGAAAAATTTTAATATTCAAGGCACGTACTAGGCCACTGCCAACAACCGAGCACCTTCTCCTTAGCGATTTATTTTGCGTATTACATCTTAACATTCTGATCTGTGTTATTTATATAGTTTTAATGTCCACGTAATTCGCATCAATAATGTGCAAGAAGAAACGACGGTGCAGTGTGGAGAATGAATTGTTAAGGAGGAGGTGTTGCTTTATCTCCAGTCACTTCTCAGGAGCCTCAGTGATAATCTACCCTATACCTCGTGTGTGTGTGTGTGTGTGTGAGGGAGAGAGAGAGAGACTGTTTCTGTTTACGTTCTTGAAATCCTTGACCATGCAAATATTTATTTTTTTCCCCGGTATTGGCAGCCAGCGACTACATTCTGTGCACGTTTAATTATGGCCAAAAATTGTCCTCTCTCCATGCTGAACGCTGCTCCGTAACAAAGAGATTAACACTGCAATATGGCGCTAGTCACGAAGAAGTCACTGCCACTCTCATCATATTACCCTTTCTAGATATATGCTAGGGCAAGGATAAGTTATATAGTCCAGTACCTTAAGACCAGCCTGCTTCCCTTGGTGGTATTACACTATTGATCGAAATTATGTAACGCTTTCCCTCCAATTGGGACGTTTTAACCACTAAACCATCAGGAAGAGTAAGGTTAAGGAAGATCCCTAACACCTTTTCTTGAACGATTTATTTCGTTTATTACACCTTACTGCCCTCTGCTGTGTTACATTAATCCACCCAGTATCGCTGTACTCTTCATATTAAAAATTAAATCGCTAAGGAAGAGGAGTTTGAGGGCTTCCTTACCCGACGAGAGTACGAGCCCAAGAACGAGACGAGGTGTGATAGTGTGTAAGAGAGGGTGATGTGGTGTGTCGTGGAAGAGGTCGTTACTTAATTGGGACACAAAACGCCTAGATGATGATGATGATGATAAACATAGTGGTGATGGTGGTGGTAATGATGATGATGGTAGTGGTGGTGGTGATGGTGATGAAAATGATGGTGATGATGATGGTAATGATGGTGGTGATGATGACCAATGGTGGTGGTAGTAATGATGATGATGGTAGTGGTGGTGATGATGATAATGGTGGTGGTGGTGATGACGATGATGATGATGGTGGTGGTGGTGGTAATTATATCCGTACGCAAAAAACAATATAAATACAATAATATATAGACGCGGGAAAAGAAGCATAATATAATCACAACATCGTAAACAGACGGCCGGGATGTTTCGACGAGATCCCGATTTTGATGATTTTACCTGTTATGAAAAGTCTTATATTGTTTTTGCTGGGCTGTCAGTGTGCAAGCTGAATAAATATGAGAGAGAGAGAGAGAGAGAGA
>JAGKTI010003071.1:41277-60675 GCA_018397915.1 Birgus latro | reverse complement strand
CGCTTTTCAAGGCTCCAACATGCTTGCATGCATTGACCCTGGTCACCTAATGGCGACTCTCCAAGCTGCTCGATCTCTCGCAGCCTCCCTATTTAGTCCTTAACCCTGATATCACATTAAATGACCTCGTCACAGGTCTTTTTCGGTCTACCACTCACTACCCTACCCCCAACATTAACACTTCTCACTTTCTGCAACCAATTATCATCCCCCATCCTCTCCATATGCCGAAACCAACTCAATCTACCTCTCCTCATCACAGCGCCAATACATTCCAGTCCCAACCTGCCTCTCAATGCTTCCATCATAAACCTAGTCCCCCCCAGGCCTTGCACTCAAGGATGCAATGCACATTCACCTAATCACTGACATTTCTGTACATTTGAGCCTGCGAATATCCTCTTCTTTTACTGCCCAGGTCTCACTACCATACAGGATTGCACTCCTAACAAATGACGAAAACAAAGATCCATTAGTTCGGAGGGAGAGTCCTCTCAATGTCAGGATAGGCAACAGCTCCCTGAACTTCTTCCAACCACTCCTCACTTTATCCACAGAGCTAGCTCTTGCCCCACCTCCAACACAAAACATGTCTCCCAAATAACAAAACTCTTCCACACACTCAAGAGACTCTCCAGCATGTTCAATCCTTTCATGCATGGCAATTTCCACATGGTCTCTCCAACACACCAAACATATAAAATCAGCATTATCTTGCAGTCTACCTCTAATACCACTACATCTCTTATGCACCCACTTATCACAAACACTGCACAAGATGGAATTACTTCTCAAACCCTTGTGACAAGTTGCACATGGTTACTCTCCCTCTTCTCTGACCGTACCACCCTCAGCCCTAGATACCATCACTGTTGTTTTATCTGCATTTACTCTTAAGCTCTTGTGCCCCATACCATTTCTCCACTTCCTAAATCTTTCCTCAGCTTCCCTTTCATTCTTTGCAACCGACACCAAATCATCAGCATACAACATCTCCCATGGGAGTCCATTTCTGAAGTCATGTGAGAGAGCTTCAAGTAATAATAATAATAATAATAATAATAATAACAATAATAATAACAATAATAATAATAATAATCTGGTCTTTTGTTTCTCAAAAGCACCAGTTCCTCCTCTGGGAATTCACTAGCGCTCGACACACATATACATTATTTTTACAATTACAAGAATTGTGATATTTCTCATATACAAGCTACATCAGTAAAAAAAAAAATGTATGAAAGTAGCAATAATTAAACCCTATAATCATCTGTCATAGTACCTCTCTCCAGGTCATAGTATTTTGAAAAAAGAAAGGCTTTCAGCTGTCTCTTAAAGGATTCAACAGAAGAGAGCTGTCTCATGGACAATGGCAATCTATTACATAATCTAGTAATCTAGGGGCTCTATACACAAAAGAATGATCACAGAAAGATGACTGGTGAATGGCTCCAGGCTCGTCAAGATGCAAGGAATCATCCTCATTACGTAACATCACACCCAGGCATGCTGATGGGAGCTTTAACAATTCAGCAAGATACTGTACTTGGTTCACCAAACTTAAGAACCTTGAATGTAATAAGACAGTTTAAATTCAATTCTAGCCTTTATTGGTAACCAATGGAGCTCAATTAGGAATGGGTTAGTCGAGGTTCTTGGGTGGGAGACCAAAGATATGCCATGCTGCCCTGTTCAACATAGACTGAACTTTGGTTAGTACTGTATATTATTTGGAAGACCAATCCACAGTGAATTACAATAATTGACACGAGACAAGACCACTGCATGGACCAATGTTAAGATGCAACGTCTGTTCAGGAATTTTCTTACAGAGTACAGATTTCTGATATGAAAGTTACATCCTCTGACAACTTGATTAATATTTTCTTTGTACACTCAACCCTCATCTATCACGCCTAATTGGTGCCGCTATGTCTGCGCTATACCCGAAAACGTGATAGCTGAATTGAAGAACTTATGGTAATAATTCTAATTGGTGCCATGACCTCAATATTTACCCCTAAGATACCCTTTTTGTACTAATAACATATAATAGTCTAAAAATTAGCTTGCTAATTAGGAATATACTACTATATCTATCTATCTATTGCCAGATGCCATAATCGCTTGTTTTATGGGGAGGGTTAATAAAAAAACAGAACCTAATATCCCCTTTGATGGCCGTCTAGCATCACGCATATTTCGCCAGGAATAAGTTTTGGTGAAAAAAAAAAATGCAGTGTGAAACTATTTTTGAAAGTCATTAGTCATCAACAGTAAAGGAAAAAAATAAAAGCTATAAAGAAGTTGTCAGCAAGGACTGATGGTTCTGGGACAATTCGCCGTCAAGTCAAATTCCCCATCACGACAATAACAAGACAATTCGTCATCATTCATGAAGACCACTATGGGAGAACTATCTCTCTGTCTATCTATTGCCAGATGCCATGATCCTGTAAGGCGTGGCCACATGGAGAGACAGACTAACAAATGAAGAAGTGAAGGAGCGTTGTGGTGTGGTTGAGGACGTGATGGGAAGCGTTAGGAGAAAC
Source organism: Birgus latro (assembly GCA_018397915.1). Lineage (NCBI taxonomy): Eukaryota > Metazoa > Arthropoda > Malacostraca > Decapoda > Coenobitidae > Birgus > Birgus latro. The sequence goes on along the minus strand of JAGKTI010003071.1, from coordinate 58,123 downwards.
ACGTTAAGGTGGTTTGGGCATGTGGAGAGGATGGAGAGTGAAAGACTGACGAGGAGAGTGTATGTGAGTGAGGTGGAGGGGTTGAGAGGGAGGGGGAGGCCGAGGATGAGATGAAGGGATGGAGTGGAGAGGTATATGAGAGAGGGGTGTGTGAGTTGGGAGCATGGTAGTGAAATGGCAGGGGACAGAGTGACATGGAGGCGATTTGTTTGTGGCCACCCCGTGCGGGATTGAGGCGTCTGGCAATAGATAGACAGATAGATTTAAAAATTGGTCCTCGCACACAAGGGGATTCGCGCACTAGGATCTCGTGTACTGGGGGGATGTACTGTACGTGTATATATATATATATATCGTATATATATATATATATATATATATTTTTTATGTGTCCGACTCTGGGCATAGGCTTTACAGCCTGCTATCAAGGCCCAGCCGTCCTCCTACATACCATACACCTCTACATGTCACCACTTCGGCGCTAACACCCACCGTCCATATTGAATACATGCTAGGGCTGTCTCATACAGGACTGGTGTATTGGTATTAGCGGGGTATTTTTACGACATGTCGGCGGGTCTTCTGGTAGATCAGTAAAGCCTGATTTAATTAAATTCAAATCCTTAAACTGTTCCCTGCCCCAGCGAGGATTCGAACCTGGGTCCGTCGGGACTGCAAGCCAACTCTCTACCGATCGAGCTGAGGAGTACTGATTGTAGAATGTTAAGATACATGGCGGGAGTGAGATGGGAGGACAGAGTTTTGAGTGAGGAGGTAGCCAGAAGATGCGGGGTGAAGGATCTTGATATCATCTTGAGGCAGAAGCGGCTTAGATGGTTTGGTTATGTGTGAGGAGTGAGGAAGGGAGCTGTGTGAGAATAGCAGAGGAACTGGAAGTGGTGGGACGTCAACTGCCAGGAAGACCTAAGAAGACCTGGAAAAGTGTTGTAATGCAAGATATGGAAAGACTGGGTATTGGAGAAGATTTAATCCAGGATAGGAAGCAGTGGAGAAAAGCCATCGCATGTCCAACCCCAGTTTGAATATGGGAACAGAAGGACGAAAAATGAAGATGATGATGATGATGATGTATTGTATATAAACTTCTATATATATATATATATATATATATATATATATATATATATATATATGTACACATGCTGTAATAATCCTCCATTCTAGCCACCAATAATCCAAATATCCCAATACTCTGAAATTTTTAGGATGAAATTTGTCTATTTTTTCTGAGCTTTTTTCGAATTTTTCTGACCTTTATCTAAGGATTTACCTGACTTGGGATTGCCCTTGGACTTGGATGTACCTGCCTGCAACTATTTATCTAAACTTCTATGCATTTCCAGTGAATAAAACAATAACCCATATGATTTTAAGTGTTTATTTAATGATCAAGTACATATTTCTGATGTTTTCAAAGGTCCCTCCCAATTGTTAAAAAAAAAAAAAAATGTCCAAAAGACCATCAGTCCCCTGCAATTTGGATTACAGGACTTTTACTATGTATATATTTTTAATTTACTTATCTATTTATTTATTCTTTCATTGGCTATACCCAGATGTTCAGATGGCTACTCGGGAATGAGGTGCGAGATCTCTGAAGGAATGCATGCTGTCAACACCATAGAAACTACTTCCACCTCTGCCACCATTGTCATTGGTATCCTAGTTGCAGTAAGTTGTGTTATGCTCACTAAGGTATAGTCTAAGTTGGTGTTTGGTTGTATGGATATTTGATGCTTTACATATGTTCAATCTGTATATGGATGGGGTTATAAAAGAGATACAAGGTTGGGCAGTGGATGTTGGAGTGGCCCTAGTGAGAGAGGGCAGTGTTTGGAAACTCCCTGTACTGCTGTTTGCAGATGATACTGTGTTGTTGAGCGAAGACGAAGGGGAGCTGCAAGGCTTGGTAGATGAGTTTGGGAGAGTGTGTAAGAAACGGAATCTAAAGGTGAATGTGGGGAAGAGTAGTGTGATGATCTTCGAGAGAAGTGAAGCCAATGAATGTACAGTGAGATTGGATGGGAAGGATATGGAGAATGTGAGTGAATTTAAGTACTTGGGCAGTGTGATGAGTAAGGATGGAAGTCTGGAGGGTGAAGTGCTCGAAAGGGTGCAGCAGGGAAGGAAGGTTGCTGGTTTGTTGAAAGCAGTGATAAGAAACAGGGAGGTGAGCAGGGAAGTGAAAAAGTTGTTGCATGACAGTATTGTGATACCAACTCTGACATATGGAAGTGAAGCTTGGACCCTGTTGGAAGGACAGAAGTCAAGAGTGAGAGCAGTGGAAACGAGTTATTTGAGAGGAGCATGTGGAGTCACATGGAGAGACAGACTAACAAATGAGGAAGTGAAGGAGTGTTGTGGTGTGCTTGAGGACGTGATGGGAAGCGTTAGAAGAAACACATTAAGGTAGTTTGGGCATGTGGAGAGGATGGAGAGTGAAAGACTGACGAGGAGAGTGTATGTGAGTGAGGTGGAGGGGGCGAGAGGGAGGGGGAGGCCGAGGATGAGATGGAGGGATGGAGTGGAGAGGTATATGAGAGAGGGGGGTGTGAGTTGGGAGCGTGGTAGTGAAGTGGCAGGGGACAGAGTGACATGAAGGTGATTATTTGTTTGTGGCCACTCCGTTCGGGATTAAGGTGTCTGGCAATAGATAGATAGATAGACATATGTTGTCCTTCTTGATCTGTACCACAGTGTTATTTAATTCCCAGGCACTGGTGGTGCTAATAGCTGTGGGAGTAGCGTGGGTATGGCGGCGGCAAAGGGGAAAAGGAATCAGCCATGTACGTCTGGAAGAGAATGGGGGCACTGTGGAGATGACCAACCCCATGTATCTGCACGCTTCAGATGACCAGGCAGATGACCCTAGTCTAGTCTTCGCCTTGCATGATTCCGTAAGATATCCAATGCACATCCCAAGTCTTTTACCACTTGGCACATCCCTTCTTGCCTTTCTTCTGTGTCTGCAATATCAGTCCATGCTGAAGCACCACTTCCTCCCATTTTTAAAGTAATCAGTCACCTCCTCTTGTAAATTAATACAGGTATGTTCTCTTGTGTCAAGCACCTGTGTACCAGTTCTTCCTCAATATTTTACTTCTCTCCTATACCACTGGCTTATTCATGCAGTACCTAGCCCCGGTCTTGTATGCTCCTCTGTGGGGCAACATAGGATTGGATAATGGATGGATGGATCTGCTGTATTGTTAATGAAGAAATATAGCATAAAACTCTAATATATAATAATCCTCCATCTTTTATCATGCAGGGACTATATATAATACTCTAAACAGGATTCTTTTCCTCAAAAGTTAAGACATCCCTCTCCAGCAACTTAGTACCTGTAAAACTATATACCAATACAATGCCTACATTATGCTCCCTTACCTCTTAATGTCTTCAGTTAAAAGGAAAATCATATCAGTACTGGTTAACAATGATGGCCAGACACTGGAAACAAAATAAAAATAAAAAAAATGATGTGAACCCTCCCCTCATCAAACCATCCTTGTAAATGCTATAAATGAGACTTCCACATACAACCCATACATCAACCGTCTCTGACTTCTGTCTCCGAGGTTTGTCTACCCAGCTGCATTTGTCTTGTATTGTTGTGTGTGTCTCTGACTTCTGTCTATAAAGCTTGTCTATCCAGCTGTGTTTGTCATGTATTGTTGTGTCTGTTTTTGTTATGTCATTGAGCACCATGAAAATGCAGATTGTAGAGCAACTGCTCATGATCTAGTGTGATAAAAGCCACAGACAGATCTAGCAAGACACAGAGAGAGGATATTCCACTATAAGTGTGCACTGTCAAGTCATTTTGAAACTTTCTTAATGCAGTTTCAATATGAGTGATATTTTCTAAATGCTGACTGAATGGGGGGAATGATTTTGTTTCATTTTAGTAGTGGTAGGAGTTTATCAAATACAGTCCTCTCTATGATCTTCGAGGGAAAGTTTGAATGTAATGGAGATGAGGTGTCTGAGAAGTATGTGGAGTTGACGCATATGGATCGAGTGAGAAATGATGAAGTGCGAAAGAGAACTGGAGTTGTTCAGGAGATGGCTGATCGAGTTGAGCAGAGGGTGTTGCGATGGTCTGGGCATATGGAGAAAATGGATAATGAGTGATTGGTGAAAAAGAACTGATCTGATGTGAGAGGTGTAAGGCTGTGAGGAAGACCATGAATAAGATGGATGGACAATGTGAAGAGAGCGCTGGATGCGAGAGGGATGTCTGTTGAGCAAGGAAGAGTGGCTGTGCATGACAGAAATGAATGGAGAGAAACTGTGAATGAATAAATGATGATGCAGCCCTGAGGAGATATTCTCCCACATATTGTCTGATCAGCTGATCAGGTCAGGTGCGGGTAAGGGGATGGGTCCATTATGATGTGGCAGGGGGGGAAACCAGCTCTGCTGTCGGGCCCTGCAGCGGATGTCACTGATTGCACTACGCAGTTGACCTTTATGCGGTGTGGTGTGGTGAGGATCTGTCCCTTCTCCCCTTTGGGGCTAAGATGTGAATGAATGTTTCAGTGGATAGGTAAATTGGGAGTGTGGTGTCCTGTCTCGGCTACCTCCCTTTCCTTGGGGGAAGCAGCCTAGGTATATAGATAGACAGATGATCTTCGACAAGTGTGGCAACATAGATACTGTACAAGATGATAGAATAACAAGCTCTCAATATATTTCATGTCCTCTCTCTCTCTCTTTCTGAAGGACTTTTGTAAATAAATTGTATCAAATATAACTAACACACGGAATGCTCACAGAAGATTAATTACTAGTGCACTAAATTGAGTGCTGGTCATTTTAACCCTTTCATGGAATGTAATGCTGGCACTGCAGAAGGTACTGTACTTCAAGATCAATATTACACTGCTGTGCGTGCCATCAGATTCATCCAAATTGTTTGAGAAAATTTTTCAATTAATTTACACCATATTCCAATGTCAGAATGGGACATAAGTGCCACAAAATTAAAAACTATGAGCAACATTTCTACTCCTTCCCATAGTCACAGGAGAGACATCAGAAGCTACTGGCTAAGTTGTCATGTTCTACCAGATGTATAATTTTTTTCTTTCTCCTTGTGAACTACAGTCAACCCTCAATTCTACAGACCCCAAATCAACAGATTTCGGAAGCAATGGACAATATCTGCTGGCAGAGAATCCTTTTTGTTATTTCATTACAGGCACACTTACAATCAGTAATTTCTGTTCAGGGGTGTCCCCTTTGTACTCTTGTATACCCGGGGAAGCAGGGAGGGGGTGACGAAACAAGCTCCATCTGCCTGTACCCCATCTCCCAACCCTCCCCCATACCCCTACCCCACCCTACCCCCAACTTGTCATTATTAACTGGCAGTTACATCTCAAGCTAACCCCATACTTTACAGTCATAGTCACATTACTAATATGCAAACAAAACACTAGGGCATGTAAAAAGTATGTAATATAACTATGAACACTACAGCTAGAAATTAATGCAGTATAACAACAGTAAAACAAAAATGCTGACAACGGCCATACCAGGCCTCATGCACTGGGTGATTGTGTGTGTGTGTGTGTGTGTGTGTGTGTGTATTTACCTAATTGTAACATTCGCGCCTTTCCTCTAATTTTCGCTCTGTTGAGCACCACCTCTTCTCGTCTAAACCTCACCTTCTCTTTCTCTCTGAGACTCAGCTGTCTGAGGCAACTGACAGCAAACCCTTTTCTGTATACTCCTACTTTCTCTATTCTTATTTCAAAGCCAAAGGTGGCTGTTGCGTATATGTACACGATGATCTATCTTGCTCTCGTGTTCTTGAACTTGCTTCTTCTGAATTCTCTACTCTCTGGCTTTGACTCTCCTGTCATTCTCTGACTAAATATATCTGTGCTGCTTACTTATCTCCTAATTCTACTGACTATCAAAAATTCTTTGACTATCTTACTTCTATGATGGAACACATTCTATCCATTTCTCCTTTCTCTGAAATCTCCATTCTAGGAGATTTCAATGTTCACCACCACCTTCGTCTCTCTTCTCCTTTCACTGATCCACCTGGTGAACAAGCCTACATCTTTTCTATCCTTAATGACCTACAGCAGCTTGTACAGCACCCTACCTGTAACCCTGACTGCATTGGAGAGAGTTCCAACATACTTGACCTTTTCCTAAAAACTAATCTTTCTGCTTACACTGTTAATCTTTTCTCTCAGTTGGGCTCCTCCGATCATAACCTTATTACCAGTACGGCCTGTGGACCCTCCAAAGAAATGTCGCCTGTGGCACTTTGGAGCTGCAGATTGGGAGGCCGTCAGGCAGTACTTCTTTTATTTTCCTTGGAATGATTATTGATTCAATGGCCGGGAGCCATCTGAGTGTGCCTTGCGCATTACGGAGCTTATTCTCTCGGGCATGGAAGCATACATTCCTTTCTCATATCCTCTGACTAATGGAAGAAAGCCTTGGTTTAATCACGCTTGTTCCAATGCCGTCCGCAACAAGGAGAGGGCCTATAAAAGGTACCAGAGCCAACCCACCCCTGAAATACATCTCTTTTATATTTCTGCCCGGAATCGTGCAAAGTCTGTTCTTCGCTCTGCTAAATATAATTCTTCTTGCTCCTTCTGGCACCTTGCCAAAAAACCTTTCTAACAACTTTACCTCATCATCCTTCCCTCCTCTTTTCTACTCTGATGGCTCTGTAGCTATTTCTTCTACTGATAAAGCAGATCTCTTCGCTCAGACTTTCTCCTCCAATTCCACCTTAGACGATTTCGGTGCTATTCCTCCATCACTTCCCCCCTCTGACTTCCTCATGACTGACATTATAATTTCTTCAGCTGATGTATTTTCTGCCATCACTGGCCTCCCATAACTGGCCTCAATACTAACAAGGCATATGGGCCTGATGGAGTCCCTCCTGTTGTCCTCAAAAACTGTGCTTATGTGTTTACACCCTGCCTAGGTAAACTCTTTTGCCTTTGTCTATCAACTTGTACCTTTCCTTCTTGCTGGAAGTTTGCTCTCATTCAACCAATCCCAAAGAAGGGTGACCATTCCCAACCCTCTATCGTCCAATTGCTTTAACATCCTGTGTCTCAAAAGTTTTCGAGTCAATTCTTAACAGAAAAATCTTAAAGCATCTTTCCTGTCGCAACCTTCTTTCTGATCATCAGTATGGGTTCTGTCAGAGACGCTCCACTGGTGATCTTCTCACCTACCTTTAAGAATTCTGGTCATCCTCCTTTCGGGACTTTGGCGAAAGCTTTGCCACTGCACTTGACGTCTCAAAGGCTTTCGATCAAGTCTGGCATAAATCTTTAATTTCCAAACTGCCCTCCTATGGGTTCTATCCATCTATCTGTGCCTTCATCTCTAGCTTCCTTTCTGATCGTTCTATAGCCGCTGTTGTAGACAGCCATCGTTCTTCTCCTAGACCTGTCAACAGTGGTGTTCCTCAGGGGTCTATGACCAACTCTCTTCCTTTTATTCATCAATGACCTTCTAAGCTGTAAATCTAACCCTATCCACTCATATGCTGATGATTCCACCCTTCACCTTTCCATTCGGTTTCCGCAATGTCCATCTCAGCAGTTACTCCCACAAAAAAGGGATGAGGCTATGGCACACTTAATGTCCGACTTGATTCATATCTCTGATTGGGGTAAAAATAATCCTGTTACAGTATTTTTAATGCATCAAAAACTCAGTTCTTACACTTATCAACCCGACAAAATCTTCCTCAGGATTATCCACTAATGTTTAATAATGTCCAGCTCAGTCCTGCATCATCCTTGAACATGCTTGGGGTTTCATTCTCTTGCGATTTGTCTTAGAAAGAACATCTTACATCTCTCATGAAATCTGCTTCCAAGAGATAGGTTTGCTAACCCGATTCCAAACTTTCTTTACCCCTGCACAGTTGTTGACCCTGAACACGGGTTTTATTCACCCGTGTATGAAGTACAACTCTCATGTGTGGGAAGGCTCCCCACATGCAGCTCTTCTCAACAGGGTGGAGTCAAAGGCTTTTCGTCTCATTAACTCTCCTCCTCTTACTGATTCCCTTCAACCTTTGTCTCTTCGCTGCACTGTTGCATCTTTATCTCTCTTCTATCACTACTTCAACGGCCACTCTTCCTCTGAACTGTCTGCTTGCATCCCTCCACCTCTGCGACGGGCACGTAGTACCCATCTAAGAACAAACTCTCATCCCTTTTCTGTCCAACTCTCTAATGCAAGAGTTAACCATTACTCCCAGTCCTTCATTTATGCAACTGGTCAACTCTGGAACTGTCTTCCTCTGTCTGCATTCCCTACTTCCTATGATCTGCAGTCTTTGAAACGCAGTGTGTCCAGGCATCTTGAAATGAATGGATCTTGAATTTGGCTCTCTCTTGTATTGTTTTTGCTTTTTCTTGGAAGGAACAGTATGCGGGCCCATGGCCTTTGGTTCCTTCTTCCTTGCATAGAAAAAAAAAAAACTAATTGTGATATACAGGAAATGAGCTACGCTCGTGGGGTCCCATCTCTGTTTCTCAATTAGTCAAATTTACCCTTAAACTTGTTTAAGTTTTTAGACTGGACGATCTCTTTGTCCAGGCTATTCCATAGGCCTATGCATCTATAAGGAAAGCTATATTTCTTGATGTCCTTCAAGCAGCTTGGCTTCTTTAGTTTCATTCCGTGTCCCCTTGTTATCCTCTCATCCCACACAAACAGAATTTCTCTGTCAATTTTATCTACTCCTATCATGGTCCTGAACACTGCAATCACGTCGCCCCTCTCTCTCCATTACTCTAAGGAAGGCAAATCCAGCCTTTCCAGCCTCTCTCAGTACGACAAATCTGCCAGACTGGGAACCATCTTGGTTGCTGTTCTTTGTATTCTCTCAATCTTTGTTAAACTGTATCTTTCTTTTTGTGTGGGGACCACATTCTAGCCTGGGGTGGATCATGGCCACTAACAATTTTTTCATCATCTCATCCATGTAATGGAATGCCACTCTTATACTGGTCAAGAGTATGTCTCTCTATAACTATCTTATTTATGTGCTTTTCAGTGTGTGTGTGTGTGTGTGTATTTACCTAATTGTGATACACAGGAAATGAGCTATGCTCGTGGGGTCCCATCCCTTTTTCTCAGTAAGTTAAATTTTGGTTTAAACTCATTTAAGTTTTTAGACTGGAATATCTCTTTGTCCAATATATTCCACAGGTCAGTGGATCTATCCGGAAAACTATATTTCTTGATGTCCTTCAAGAAGCTTGGCTTCTTCAGCTTCAGTCTGTGTCCTCTTGTTGCTCTCTTATCCCATACAAACATATCTTTTCTATCAATTTTATCTACTCCCATCATGGTCCTGAACACTGCAATTATGTCACCCCTCTCTCTCTTTTCCTCTAAGGAAGACAAATCCAGCCTTTCTAGCCTCTCACTGTATGACAGATCTGCCAGACTGGGGACCATTTTAATTCTCTCAACCTTGTTTATATCTTTCTTTTTGTGTGGGGACCACACTACAGCTGCATATTCTAACCTGGGGCGGATCATGGACACTATCAATTTTTTCATCAGCTCTTCATTCATGTAATGAAATGCTACTCTTACATTGGTCAAGAGTTTATATATCTCTCTAACTATCTCGTTAATGTGTTTTTCAGGTGACAAACTATCCTGGACCAGCACTCCTAAATCTTTCTCTTCTCTTGCTTTTGTGATTGGTTCATTACCCATCAAATAATTCAGTGATGGCCTCTTGGTGCTTTTACCCATTTCCAATATTTTTACATTTTTTTGCATTGAATTTCATTTCTGACATCTGGCTCTAATCATGTATCCTATCCATATCCCCCTGCAGCATTTTACAGTCCTTTTCAACCTCTACCTTCCTCAAGATCTTTGCATCATCGACAAACAGACTTGCATAACTATTCACTCCATATATCATATCATTTACGTAAATCAGGAACATTATTGGCGCCAACACCGAGCCCTGTGGGACACCACTTGTTACTTCTCTCCATCCAGACGTCCTGTCCTTTATTACTGTCCTCATTTGTCTGTCTCTCAAAAAGTCTCTCATCCATTCCAGGAGGTTACCCTTCAGTCCTCCTATATCCTCTAATTTCCACATTAGTCTCTTATGGGGTACCTTGTCAAAGGCCTTCTCCAAATCTAAATACACGCAATCCACCCAACCGTCTCCCTCCTGTAGCACATCAATCTCTCTTGAGTAAAAGCTCAACAGGTTGGAAACACATGACCTTCCACTTCTGAATCCAAATTGACTTTCAGTCAAAATATTCATCTCTTGAAGAAATTTTATCCATCTATCTTTCAGAATCCTCTCGCACAATTTTGCAACCATGCTGGTTAGGGACACTGGTCCAGGGGTTCTTCCTTGTTTCCTCCCTTGTAAATTGGTACCACATTTGCTCTCTTCCATTCCTGAGGCACTTTCCCTTCTTCCAGTGAACACACAATTAAGCTGTGAATCTTATCCGCCAGTTGTTCTCTGCATTCCTTCAGTACCCAATTTGAAATTCCATCCTTACATTTTGAGTTTCAGGTAATTTGTACACTTCTTGCAGTTCCACTTTTATGTCTTTTATCACTACATTCCTAGTCACTCCCTCCCCCTTCACGAACTCCTTTCATTAGTAAAAACTGATTGGAAACATTTGTTCATTATTTCAGCTTGCATTGCCGCATCTTTATTGACCTCTCCTTTTACTTTCAGTTTGGTGATTCCTTCCTTTTGTTTCAATTTGCCATTAACAAATCTATAAAACAATTTGGGTTCATCCTCACCTTTGTTGATTATACCTCTTTCAAAGTTCCTTTCTTCCTCTCTACGAATTCTTGTATATTCATTTCTAGTTCTTTTATATTCTTCCTTTGTTCTGTTATTACCTCTCTTTCTCCATTTGTTCCAAGCCATGTCCCTCTCTCTTTTCGCTATCATACACCTTCTATTAAACCACTTCTTTTTCCTGTTTCCTTTCCCATTTACTCTTGGAACATATTTTTCAACCCCTGAATTATAGAGGTCTAGAAAGAAACAGGGAGGTGAGCATGGAAGTGAAAAAGTTGTTACATGACAGTACTAAGTGAAAAAGTTGTTACATGACAGTACTGTGATACCAACTCTGACATATGGAAGTGAAGCTTGGACCCTGTTGGAAGGACAGAAGTCAAGAGTGAGAGCAGTGGAAATGAGTTATCTGAGAGGAGCATGTGGAGTCACATGGAGAGACAGACTAACAAATGAGGAAGTGAAGGAGCGTTGTGGTGTGGTTGAGGACGTGATGGGAAGCGTTAGGAGAAGCATGTTAAGGTGGTTTGGGCATGTGGAGAGGATGGAGAGTGAAAGACTGACAAGGAGAGTGTATGTGAGTGAGGTGGAGGGGGTGAGAGGAAGGGGGAGGCCTAGGATGAGATGGAGGGATGGAGTGGAGAGGTATATGAGAGAGGGGGGTGTGAGTTGGGAGCATGGTAGTGAAATGGCAGGGGACAGAGTGACATGGAGGCGATTTGTTTGTGGCCACCCCGTGCGGGATTGAGGCGTCTGGCAATAGATAGATAGATAGAAAGATACCCCACTTCCTCTGAATCTCTCTTGTTTCTCTAAATTTTCTCCAATCAGCATTTTCAAAAATTTTTCTCAACTCTGTAAAGTTTGCTTTCCCAAAGTTGTATCTTCCCTGCCTATAAAGCTCGTCTCTTGGCACCACATTCCCTATTATCATCTGGAACTCAATGACCACGTGATCACTTTTTCCTATAGAACACAGATATTTCAAAGATTCAACTATGTCAGGTTCTTTGGTTAGCAGTAAATCTAATCTCGCTGGTGTGTCATCACCTCGGAATCATATCTCTTCTTCGACCCACTGTGTCATTACATTCTTCATTACAGTGTTTAACAATATAGTGCCCCACAAATCTTCGCTGCCTCCTGAGTCCCATTCCTGCCAGTTCACCTCTTTACAATTAAAATCACCCATTAGAATTATATTGTTGCTTTTCTCAATCAATTTCTGTATATAACTAACCATGTCTGCCACCATCTCCTGGTATTCGACATCACTCCATGCCCTTTCTTAGGTGGAACATATACTGCTGCTATATCTCTCTTACAGTTCTCTCCAGTTTCTAATTTCATATTCATTGCTTCGGCCCTACCCTTTCCCATTTCCACAGTATCTACACTTAAGTTGTTCTTCACTGGTATCATCACTCCTCCTCCCATTTTATCTTTTCTGTCTCTTCTCCACAATTTGTATTTGCCATCACCCATATGGATATCAATATTCTCACTTAGCTTAGTCTCTACAAAGCACATAACATCAGGTTCATGTACCCTCAAGATCGTTGATTTCTAACATTGCCGATATTAACCCGTCCAGTCCTAACCGGTTTTATACCCAGCCTAACCCAAGGTCCCGACTGAGTTTTGACTTTTTGATTTTTGGCTGAAACCTTCGCTTTTGGAGAGAAACATTGAAAATTCATACACAAATCGCGATCCTGAAGTTAGAAATGTTGATTCAGGTGTCACTCAACCTTATGTTTTCCTTCTTTTTCAGGGTACCAGGCCAAAGAAAACGAACTATGGAAGGGTTAACTAATTCAAGCCACTTAAAATTACGTATTTATTTCATTTATTTGGTACGAATTTATGTGTAGTACAAGTCTATATTGGTTTTCACACAATAATATAGGCATTTATAAGCACTGTTCACTCACCCAATACCCCAGTATAGGGCACCTTCCTTTACGACATTACCACCTCATCACTTTTGTTTGTTTCTATCTCTCGCTTCTTTGTTTCTTGGTCCTCCACCTTAGGAATCACTTCCACTGTGAATTTAGTCATTGGAGAGACCGTCAGGCAACATACCTTTACTGGCCAGGTTACAGCTAACAAGTGAATTGCCCAGTGTGGGGGGGAGGGAGGGATAGGTGGGGCTAGGCTGTATCCCCACTTGACAGCAGGTAGAGGAAGGTCTCCCACATATGCCTACCAAAAATCACCCTAGAATGTTGAAAAATGTGCACACAATGGGCCTTGCAACTGAGTGACGTACGATGCATGTCGTTGGGTCTGTCCGCAGAACAAAGTAGCGACGTGCATCGTACATCGGTGGGACTCGGTGGGTTAATCCATCAACATTAGTGTACGCCACTTTCAAACTTTTTTCATTATTACTTATACCCTCTTCTCTCCTCCTCTCTGTCGATACCACTTCCTCAATTTCTGGTCCATAAGTCTCCAATAAAACACTGTCTTCTCCTCCATTCACTGTTCGTTTTTTGCCTTAGCTTCCTTTACTAACTTCTTTATTTTAGCTCTTTCTTCCTCATCTGCATCTCTCCTAATCCAAACATTTTCTAACCCCTCTTTGTCTGCTAATTTCCATGTCCTATTCATGATTTCATTTACTATTGACTGGGACTTAAACGTCACGTGCAATGGCCTCGGCCCTCCTGCCTCGTACTTACCTAACCTAAACACTTCTTCGGTCTCTTCTCGGGCTTCGTTGTTACCCTCCATGACTACTGATATTATTTCTTTAACTTTATTCAATTCTTCTCTTTCTCTTTCAGATCTTATTGTCATACATTTTTCTTTTACCCCTGAAATTATTACACATTTTTCCTTATCTGCTACATCCCTAAGATTCTCTACTTCTCAGTACCCTAACCACTTCCTTCTCCATCTTTTCCTTGCTTTGTTGTTCTATAATCTCTTTCAAATGTACATTCCCTTCCTCCTGAATTTTCTTCCACCCCTTATGTTGCTCCTTGATTTCCTTAATATGTTCATCTTGCATCCTTGATTTTGATTCATACTCATCTAATTTACTCTTCATTCTGTCCATTTCTTCTTCCAATCTCTTGTTTTCCCTCTTCAGCTGTTTTATATCATTTGTGGCAGATTCATTACTCACTTTTAATTCTGTGACTTCTCTTTCTTGTTCCGCACTGCGTGTGCAAACTTTTTCCAGCTTGTTCTGTAAGACTTTGATCTCTCTCTCCTGTTCTAAGGTCTGCTCCTGCAACTCTCTAATTACTACCCATACCTTTTTTGATTCCTGGACATTCCTCTCCACCGTATGTGTGTGTGTGTGTATCCAAAGCAGTGCACCCAACATGTAAGGCCTGAGGTGGCCATTGTTAACGTTTTTGTTTTACTGCCAACATCATAATGCATTAATTTTTTGCTGCAGTATTGATTGTTATATTCTGTACTTTTAACATATCCTAGTGTTCTGTGTTTGTATTAGCATTGAGACCAAGAGTGTTAAGCTTGAAATCAGCTTGAGATGTAACTGCCAGTTAAGAATGACAGGTGGGGTGGGGGATGGTAGGGGTATGGAGGAGGGTTGGGAGCTGGGGAGGTCCTTTCGTCCACCCCTCCCCCTTCCTCTTCCCTGGGTATGCAGGAGAAGGAAAGGGGCACCCCTAGGCAGAAATTAGTGATCGTGAGTGTACATCATTTTTCATTTCTAACTACATACAGTATTTCTCATTACAGGTACAAAAGTAAATGATACTGTAGTTGAACATAAAAAATTACTGTAACACAGTACTGTACTGTACTGCACATGTTGTAATATAATGCGTCCATAGAAAACGGGGTATTGTGAGGTCAACTAATACTTGATAGCGTTGCTGCACCTCATCTTCGATACCATTGTATTTCTTTTGCTATTTTTCGAGTTTTAGGCTATTTTTCCCTTCATTTTCATGCAGCGGACTTTTCAAGCAACGGACACTCATCCCCCCCTATTAGTCCGTTGATTCGAGGGTAGACTGTATTGTGCAACATGAAAATAAATAAATAAACCAGCATTGGAAACCTCATTAAGTTCTACTTCTACGTTCCGAAGTAGTATTAGACATGAGCATCAACTTACAAGACCAAGAACAAAATTATACACATCATATTTTTCTGTATTCACACTGCAGAATGATAGCCATAGTCTTGTCTTTTACAAATGTTTTTGTGTTGATACCATATAGCAGACATGTGGAAAATCAGTGATGCAAGGTGTATAAAAAAAAAAGGAGGGGGGGAGGTGAAATCTTTCAAGAATTAATTTATTCATCAGGTGGTATAAACATGATTCTATTTCACTCTCATAATAATTCTCAGGTAGAACATGAAGGTTTAGGTGATTGCTAAATGTTGTTAACCTAGGTCAAAATGATTTTCATACTGACTGGAGCACTTAGGAAATAAGGAAGCCTAATATAGATACGGTACGGATATACTGCATAGTCGTCCATCATTCATGTGGGTATTGGGGAAGAGACACACCCATGAATAGTGAAAATCCCTAAATAATGAACAATCCATTTAAAAGAACAGCCATTTAACTATGTGACTCCCTAAAAACCATTCGTAGATCACCAAAAACATCATTAGCTATTACAGCCTAAGTGTTTAAAGTGTACTATCGGATGGTTTAACAAAGACTTTGGTAAATCAACAAAATACGCCTAAAACTAGTGTATTTCATGATGGTTTACTTATATGGCAATAACCAAAATCATCATCATCATCCATACCTCCTCTCCCACCCTAGGGTAGGGTGAGGAGTAGCAATGTCCAGACAGCCCAAATTTGCCCAATCCAGTGGGCCATGCTTCCATTCTCTCATCATTCAAGCCCCCGGAATCCTGGCTCTATCAGATACGCCAAAAACATTCACCATGTTCTGTACCTTCATATAAACGTATCTGATAGAGTCAGTCCAGATGCTGCCACGTTAAAGAGGGGTGCCAAATCCCTGATCATGCACTTCTCCTTACAACATTCATCCAGCCAGCTCGATCTCTCGTCAGTTCCCTAGCCTCACCGACTTCCAAACCTCTGTTCCACACACAATCATCCACCATATCTCTCCACTTTCTCCTTGGCCTACCTTACCTCCTTCCTCCTTCAAAATCGCTTAGATATACCTTTTTCACCACTCTATTGTTATCCATTCTCTTCACATGACCATACCATCTCAGTACACTCTCTTCGATTCAAGTTTCCACAGACTTCCTCACTCCACATCTTTTACGAATCACAATATTTCGTATCCTATCCACACTCTGTACTCCACATACATTCCTCAGCGCTCCCATCTCCACTGCTCTTACTCTTGACTTTTCATTTTTATGCCACACCATAGTCTCACATCCGTATGTTAAAGTTGGCTATAACACTCCTTCATGTAAGCCTCATGCAGCTGCAACACTCAAGCCTCTGTTTCTTATTAAGGCTTTCACTGCACCAGCCACTTCTCTTCCTTGTGTCACTCTACTTTTCACTTCTTTTGTACATTTCCTCTCATTTTTATCACTCTCCCCAGATATTTGAACTCTCTCACCAATTCCAGTCTCTCTCCATTCACTGTAACATCACACTGGGAGTCACCTTCTCTCTCAGTAATCATCACTTCAATTTTTTCTACATTTACTCTCATGGCATGACACTCACAGACATCAGCAAAACTCTGCACTAGCCTACCAAGTTCTTGTCCGGTAATTGCAAGTAGCATTGCATCATCAGCATACAACAAATTTGAGATATTCCATCCATCACCAACGCCATCCCCCACTCCCTTACTTGTGTTTTTACTTCTCTCATCACCCCATCCATATATATATTGAACAACCATGGGGACACCACACAACCTAGTCACACGTCCACACCGATCGTGAACCATTCACTTACATGCCCATTAACCCTTAGACATGCTTCACTACCATCATGAAAACTCTTGACAGCATCTAGTAGCTTACTTTTTTTTTTTTTTTT
>JAGKTI010003071.1:28750-41171 GCA_018397915.1 Birgus latro | reverse complement strand
TTTTTTTTTTTTTTTTAATGTAAGGAAGAAGGAACCAAAGGCCATGGGCCCAAAAACTGTTCCTTCCAAGAAAGAACAAAAACAATACAAAAGAGAGCCAAATTCAAGATCCATTCATTTCAAGATGCCTGGACACACTGCATTTGAAAGACTGGAGATCATAGGAAGTAGGAAATACAGACAGAGGAAGACAGCTCCAGAGCTGACCTGTTGCATAAAAGAAGGACTGGGGGTAACGGTTAACTCTTGCATTAGAGAACTGGACAACAAAGGGATGAGAGTTTGTCACTAGGTGGGTGCTATGTGCCTGTCGTAGAGGTGGAGGAATGCAAGCAGACACTTCAGAGGAATAGTGGCCAATGAAGCAGCGACAGAAAAGAGATAAAGATGCAACAGTGCGGTGAAGAGACAGAAGTTGAAGGGAGCCTGTAAGAGGAGGAGAGTTAATGAGACGAAAAGCCTTTGACTCCACCCTATTGAGAAGAGCTGTATGTGGGAAGCCTCCCCACACATGAAAGTTGTACTCTACACAGAGGCGAATAAAACATGTGCATAAAGTCAACAACTGTGCAGGAGTAAGAAAAGTTCGGAGTCGGCTTAGCATACCTAATCTCTTGGAAGTAGATTGCACAAGAGATGTAATATGTTCCTTCCAAGATAAATCCTGAGAGAATGAAACCCCAAGCATGCTCAAGGATGATGCAGGACTGAGCTGGACATTATTAAACATTGGTGGGTACTCCTCTGGAAGGTTCTGTCGGGTTGACAGGTGTAAGAGGCTTTCAATCAAGTCTGGCATAAATCTTTAATTTCCAAACTGCCCTCCTACGGTTTCTATCCTTCTATCTGTGCCTTCATCTCTAGCTTCCTTTCTGGTAGTTCTATAGCCGCTGTTGTAGACGGCCATCGTTCTTCTAGACCTGTCAACAGTGGTGTTCCCCAGGGCTCTGTCCTATCACCAACTCTCTTCCTTTTCTTCATCAATGACCTTCTAAGCTGTACATCTAACCCTATCCACTCATATGCTGATGATTCCACCCTTCACTTTTCCATTTGGTTTCTGCAACATCCATCTTAGCAGTTACTTCAACAAACAAGGGATGAGGCTATAGCACACCTAATGTCTGACTTGGCTCATATCTCTGATTGGGGTAAAAATAATCTTGTTACTTTTAATGCATCAAAAACTCAGTTCTTACACTTATCAACCCGACAAAATCTTCCTCAGGATTACCCACTAATGTTTAATGATGTCCAGCTTGGTCCTGCATCATCCTTGAACATGCTTAGGGTTTCATTCTCTCAGGATTTGTCTTGGAAAAAACATATTACATCTCTTGTGAAATCTGTTTCCAAGAGATTATGTGCTAAGCCGTTTCCGAACTTTCTTTACCCCTGCACAGTTGTTGACCTTGTACACGGGTTTTATTTGCCCGTGTATGGAGTACAACTCTCATATGTGGGGAGGCTCCCCACATGCAGCTCTTCTCAATAGGGTGGAGTCAAAGGCTTTTCGTCTCATTAACTCTCCTCCTCCTCTTACTGTTTCCCTTCAACCTTTGTCTCTTCGACGCACTGTTGCATCTTTATCTCTCTTCTATCGCTACTTCAACAGTCACTGTTCCTCTGAACTGTCTGCTTGCATCCCTCCACCTCTACAACGGACACGTAGTACACGTCCAGCAACAAACTCTCATCCCTTTTCTGTCCAACTCTTTAATGCAAGAGTTAACCGTTACTCCCAGTCCTTCATTTTTGCAACTGGTCAACTCTGGAACTGTCTTCCTCTGTCTGTATTCCCTACTTCCTATGATCTCCAGTCTTTGAAACGCAGTGTGTCCAGGCATCTTGAAATGAATGGATCTTGAATTTGGCTCTCTTTTATATTGTTTTTGCTTTTTCTTGGAAGGAACAGTATGTGGGCCCCATGGCCTTTCGTTCCTTCTTCCTTGCATTAAAAAAAAAAAAAAAACTGAGTCTCTGATGCATTAAAAACAACAAGATTATTTTTACCCCAATCAGAGATACAAGCCAAGTCAGACATTAGGTGTGCCATAGCCTCATCCCTTGTTTGTTGAAGCAACTGTTGAGATGGATGTTGCGAGAACCGAATGGAAAGGTGAAGGGTGGAATCATCAGCGTACGAGTGGGTAGGGATAGATGTACAGCTTAGAAGGTCACTGATGAATAAAAGAAAGAGAGTTGGTGATAGGACAGAGCCCTGAGGAACACCACTGTTGATAGATCTAGGAGAAGAACGATGGCCGTCTACAACAGCGGATACAGAACGACCGGAAAGGAAGCTAGAGATGAAGGCACAGACAGAAGGATAGAATCCATAAGAGGGCAGTTTGGAAATTAAAGATTTATGCCAGACTCGATCAAAAGCCTTTGAGATGTCAGGTGCAATGGCAAAGCTTTTGCCAAAGTCCCGAAAGGAGGATGACCAGGAGTCTGAAAGGTAGGTGAGAAGATCACCAGTGAAGCGTCTTTGTTGGAACCCATACTGACGATCAGAAAAAAGGTTGTGATAGGAAAGATGCTTTAAAATTTTTCTGTTAAGAAATGACTCAAAAACTTTTGAGACACAGGATGTTAAAGCAACTGGACGATAATTAGAGGGTTGGGAATGGTCACCCTTCTTTGGGACTGGCTGAATGAGAGCAAACTTCCAGCAAGAAGGAAAGGTACAAGTTGATAGACAAAGGTGAGTTTACCTAGGCAGGGTGTAAGCACAGAAGCACAGTTTTGAGGACAACAGAAGGGACTCCATGAGGCCCATATGCCTTGTTATTATTGAGGCCAGTGATGGCAGAAAATATATCAGCTGAAGAAATTTTAATGTCAGCCATGAGGAAGTCAAAGGGGGGAAGTGATGGAAGAACAGCACCAGAATCGTCTAAGGTGGGACTGGAGGAGAAAGTCTGACCAAAGAGATCTGCTTTATCAGTAGAAGAAATAGCTACAGAGCTATCAGAGTAGAAAAGAGGAGGGAAGGATGATGAGGTAAAGTACATGCGCAAAGCTTTCCACAATCCTTCTCTGTCCACTTTGTTGTATACTTTTTCCAGATCCATGAATGCCATAAACACCTTATGGTCCTTCTCACAAGCCTCTTCTGCTATTGCCTCACTGCAAATATTTGTTTCACACATCCTCTGGCACTCCTAAAGCCACCTTGTTCATCACTCTCTAGGACTTCTGATATCTCTCTTACTTTATAATTCTTCTAAATACCTTCCCTATCACAATCAATAAAGTATACCACAATAATGCTTGCACTCACTTTGCTCACCTTTATTTTTGTACAGGAGTACAATCACAGCCTTTTTCCACTCTCCTGGCATAGTTTCACTCATCCATGCCTTCTGACATATTTCCAACAAGCATTTCATTCCAGTGAAGTCAGTGAATGTACAGTGAAATTGGATGGGGAGGATATGGAGAATGTGAGTGCGTTTAAGTACCTGGGTAGTGTGATGAGTAAGGATGGAAGTTTACAGGGTGAAGTGCTTGAAAGGGTGCAGCAGGGAAGAAAGGTTGCTGGTTCCTTGAAAGCAATGATAAGAAACAGAGAAGTGTGCATGGAAGTTGAAAAGCTGCTACATGACAGTAATGTGATACCAACTCTAACATATGGAAGTGAAGCTTGGACCCTGTTGGAGGGACAGAAGTCAAGAGTGAGAGCAGTGGAAATGAGTTATTTGAGAGGATCATGTAGAGTCACATGGAGAGACTGACAAATAAGGAAGAGAAGGAGCATTGTGGAGTGGATGTGGATGTGATAGGAAGCGTTAGGAGAAACACATTAAGGTGGTTTGGGCATGTGGAGAGGATGGAGAGTAAGAGACCGGCGAGGAAAGTGTATGTGAGTGAGGTGGAGGGGGAGAGAGGGAGGGTGAGGCCAAGGATGAGATGGAGGGTTGGAGTGGAGAGGTATATGAGAAAGGGGGATGCGAGCTGGAAGCAGGGCAGTGAAATGGTGGGGGGACAGAGCGACATGGAGGCGATTTGCTTGTGGTCACCCCTTACTGGATTAAGGCGTCTGGCAATAGATGGATAGACTTCACTCCACTCTTTCCACTACACTTAATCATCTCTGCATACTCCTCGTGAACCCCAGCTGCTTTCTCATTTTTCAGCTGCTTCACAGCACTCTTCACCTGTGCAAGTGTCACATCCCCTGGCACTGCATTCCTTCTCTGCACACCCCCAAAACCAATCATATTTACAGCCACCCTGCTCTCTCTATTCCCATTCATCAGGCTTTCAAAATACTCATTCCATCTGGTTCTTACTTCATCCCCATGGGTTAATAATCTACCACTTACAGCCTTCACACCATCACATTTCTTTCCACTTTCACTTCTACGTTTCTGCACCAAAATCAACAAATAAAACTAGTGAAAAACAAGGAGTGAATACAAAGCACTCCAGGCACTAATAACCCCACCATTTTAACCTTGCAAAATCTTTCTCTCTCTTCTTTACATGTGGAGTTTTACAGTTATGTCAGGCTTGATGGCTGTATTCTTCAGGTGCATTTGTAAAATTATCAGAGGAAGAATTTGGGATAAGGGATAAAGGAAGCAACAAATAAACAAGTGACTGAAACATTATAGTTTCACCCAGATGTTTTTCCAGCAGACTTGTGTTTAGCTCTAACCCCCTACTCCCCTTGTTTGTCCTGCCCTACCCTGGCCCCTAAATCACTGTTAGTGTTTGTACAGCAGTCTCAGAATTACTGGACAGCATTCTTAAAGTGGAGTGTTCTTATTTTACCAGGAAAACACACCCTTATACCGCATGTTCATCTTTATATTGTTTATGCTGAAGTGGCAGTTTCTAATCTATGAAAGGCTTGTACGATTTTAGCTCCATCAGGCTGTAGCATGCCTTCCCAGTACAGTACAGCATATTCTACAAGGGCAGAAATTACATGAGAGACTGTTACAGAGAAATCATGGCATTGAGGCCTACATTCATAGCACATAATATTCAGAATCTGTAATTTATTCACTTTACATCACTGACTTCACTACACACAGAGATGGGGAGGGAGGATGGGAGGGACTGTGATCACTCTTACACTGGAAACACCACAATTCTTTCTTAACAGAGCATGCCTAGTTGTGACAAAAAACAAATCATTCAAAGGGCTCAAAATAATGGGAAAAATTTGACCTTCACTAGTTTAATACTGTAATTAGTAATACAGTATTACATATACTACCAAACTTAGCATTGTTATTTTTAGGTATGACATTTTAGTTTATTCATGTTGTTTTCTGTCGATATTCAACAAAGAAAGATCTCTTTTATTGAAGGAATAAATGAAAGTTATAATAACCTCTTATTTTTCAGAAATCTCTCCAAATGGATATACTGCAGTATCTTTTTAATTTCTTAATATTTCAGAAGCCTTCATGATTATATAGGGAATTATTCAGCTTTAATATTCAGCATCTTACAATGATTACTTTCTCATATACAGTACTGTGTAAAAAAAGAAAAAAGAAAAAAAGGACTGCATTTTTTTTTCTTTAAATAAAAGTTAGATTTTTTTTTATTGCCAGACGCCTCAACCCCAAATGGGATGCAGTGCACAATTACACTGGGTTAAAGAAGGGGCACTTATATACTGTACTGTATTCAACAAACTAAAGCACTTGGAGCCAGAGAAGATAGCTAATGAAGCTTTCCAACATTTTTCCTTTTTTATTTTGGTTATTATGGTTCCATGTACAGTGGAATCTCCTAACTCTCGGTCTTATGAGACTGAGCACATGCCACGATTTGAATTACTTATGGGTCTGTCATCTCGGAAAAGTTGCCCCTCTCATCCCCAAACCTACATCAAACTGGTCACCAGTGAACATTAACAACTTTCATGCTTGGCATGGGAAGGAAGCGCTGTGATTGGCTTATAGTACGAGCTATGCTTGAATTTGACTGGTTTAGTAACTGTCATGCTTGACTAAGGTTGGTTTATGCCCAGTTAGATGCGCAGACTTGAGGTAATGGTGGTGCATATTACACAAGGCATTGGAAAAGTGTCACTTTTGATGGATGCATCTACGAATTTTGTGTAATTTCCTCAATTTACTGATGTTGCAAACTTACAGTTGCCACATATTATGACTGCTATTTAAAATCTTGTGATTTAGGAGATTCCACTGTATTTATGTATCTATATGTTAATTTATTTCACAATCTGTGTGCCAGGAGAACTGTTGTGGTTTGATATTTCTATATTTTGAAAGCAATTAATAGCCAAATAATTTTTCTCTGTAGGTCTCCTCATATGGCGTATCCCACATGTATGGGCGTCGTAAGTTTCCATTTGGTCCTTGAAAAGTGTTTAGGGTTCATAGGGTTTCCTGCATGACCCTCAAATAGCACTTTTGCTCCAATCATTACACAGTTGACTTGCACTTTACGTTTTATATTGATACAAGGAAGTGGCAGCATAAAAGGTAACCACATAAAAAAATTAGCTGTTCACCTATAGAATGGCTGCACATGTCCCAGTTTCCTGACTGTATCCCCATTTTTTTTTATAAGTATTCCATTTCATCCTTGTCAGTGCCTTCTTACATTTAATGAAATGCTACATAATCACCTATGCATGATCATATATACATCAATCAAACTCTCTCTTATCAGTCACCCCAGTTTCCTCTACTGTCCTCTCCCTTCAGCTCCTCCAACTTTTCAGTTCATTTTCCAACACAATATTTTTTTTTTCTTCTTCCATATCTTTAATATCCTTCTCAACTTCAAATCCTTTAAATTCAAATGACTAGTCTGGCAATGGATGTTGTTTACACCTGATATTCATGATGGCTATGTTCAAATCCACTCTCTTGCCTTATTACAAAAAAAATCCACGTTAATTTGATTTCGGTAAGAGAGACTACACATCCTTAAAAAAACAAAAATACTGCTACACATTCTAGGATAAATGAAGGTGTTTGGCACAGCTTTCCAAATGCACCCCCATTCACTGTGACAGCTGTTTGCATGCATGTGTGTGCATGTGTTATGCATATGCATGTAAACATGCAACTCAAAAAAGGTGACTGAGGAGAGAATATGTGAGTGGAAGGAAACAATATTACAAGGAAACAAGTCTATTACTGCTAAGAAAGGCTAAAAAGAGTCACACCCAGCCACCAAATTCACCACCTTACAGGAAGAACAATGTCACACAATTCACATTATCAATTAATTAGTCAGACCTGAGCTGCTTTTCCATGATGAAACCTACATAAAAATAATTTATACACGTACATTTTTTAAAATTCAGCCATTGCACCAGTGTTAAAGCAAAAGTTACAGTGCAAGTCAGAATATATAAACACATGTAAAAGGTGAGTCACCTGTATTTCATCGTCCATTACCTTACAAAGAATTTTACTTGATGAGCCATCTCATTTTCCCCTTTCTGTAATGTTTCCCTTTATTTCTACCACTAGTCTCAGATCAGATCCCTTTATTAGTCATCTAAATGTTCCTCCCTTCATATTCCTTGACAATCTTTCAGTGTTGTACTTTCTACTCCATATCTTGTTAATAATATTCCCTCCCTCTCTTCCTCTCCACCAGATGAATGGAATGATTAGTTATTCACTACATGTAATCAGTCTCATCCTTTAGCTCTCCTACTCCTTGTACTTGGGATACTGGAACTTTAAAGCTCTTGATTTCCCTACATAGTAAGAACAATTAGTTCAGTGACAGATATAGCTCAAATCATTATTTAGTCACTATTAACTACACCTTATCGTTTTTCTTATACAGGTGCATCCTTTGTGCTGGTAACAAATATTTACTGTACTGATCAGAGATGTCTTTATGCAGTGGAAAAGACACTTTTATAGAGTTATGTTTATGCATCCCACTTTCCATAGTTTATTCAAGGAAATACAGTGAACCTGTGGAAAAGCTTCTGGAGGCAAACCTCAAAGGGAAAATAATGTTATTTACGCACTCCTACTACCAAAGTGCTGTTGAAGTGAATGATTCATTGCCATTCTGCTATACATCTGAAAAGAACTGTGCTTTCAGCTCACTAAGTATGAGGTCTGTCCAAAATGAACCAAACATTTTAAACAGCACATCAAGTAGCCAGCATAGTGTGATCACGACGGGAGTGCAGTGTAGCAGTGGCTTTGTGCTTAAGTCTAACACTAGCCACATCAAGCCATGTCACGAGGTACACACATTTGAGTGAATGCATGTTTAGTTCACTTGGCGATTTGCTGCAAGTTGAACAATGAAAGATCTTGAAGAGGAACATGTGTATGAAATTCTGCATCAAACTGGGAAAAACTTTTCAAATGTTGCAACAGACTCATGAGGAGGATTGTTTGAGTTGTATGCAGTGTCATGTGTGGTTACAGCAGTTCAAATTGGGAAAGACATCCGCCAAAGACGACCCCAAATCTGGACGGCCATCCATGTCAAGAGACATTGATCATACTGAGAAAGTGCATGCTGTGCTCCGTGAAAATTGTCGCCCGACTGTCCATGAAGTTTCTGAGGAAGTAGGCATCTGTAAAAATTCGTGCCACACAATTTTAACCATAGAACAGCAGGATGCATCGTGTTACTGCTGAATTTGTGTCGCATATGCTGAATACTGTCAGTTAGTCAGTCAGAAGCTGTTTGTCTGTTTGAATGCTAATGAAAACTTTCTGAAAAATGTCATAACAGGCAATGAAATGTGGGTGTATGGCTACGATGTCAAAACAAAATGGTAGTCATCACAGTGGGTTGGAACATCATCACTGCGACCAAAAAAAGCAAGTCAGATGTCTTTTTGGACTGGAAAGGCTTCATTCTTCCTGAGTTTGTTCGATGTGGTCACGCAGTCAATAAAGAGTTTTACCTGGATGTCCTGAAGCTTTGGAGGGAGGCGGTGTAAAGGAAGAAGCTTGAGGCATGGACAAACAAAACCTGGATGCTGCACCATGACAATGCACGTCTTCAAGCACTGCTCCTTATCCATGACTTTCTAGTGAAGCACAAGAAGCATCCCAAATGCCCTACTCTCTGGATTTGCCCCCTGTGGACTCCCCCTCTCCCCCCAGCTTAAATCCACCCTGAATAGCTACAAATTTCAGACAATAAAAGAGACAGAAGAATATTTGCGAAGACCACTAAACACACGTTCACTTGAGTGCACGAACCAGAGACAGAAGAATATTTGCGAAGACCACTAAACACACGTTCACTTGAGTGCACGTACCAGAGACAGAAGAATATTTGCGAAGAACACTAAACACACGTTCACTTGAGTGCACGTACCAGAGACAGAAGAATATTTGCGAAGACCACTAAACACACGTTCACTTGAGTGCACGTACCTCAATGACTAAGAGACGTGACAAAGACTACTGTCAGACTAAAGCTCAAAGTTGCCACTACACAGTGCTCCCGTCATGATCTCATGATCTTGCTGCACTGACTAGTTGGTGCACTATTTAAAAAGTTCGGTTTCTTTTTGGACAGATCTCGTATGCAAAATGTCTTTTAAATCTTTGTACAGCTGACAGAAAGTGAGTTTCAAGCTAAGAGGTGTGGAATATTTACAAGCCTTTCCTAATGTAGTGCCCTAATAGATACTACTGTTTCCAAGACATTGCCTTGAATTTGGGTTACATATACAGTTTTACTTGAAAGTTAGGTGGTAGGTGGGGTGCATCCATCATCCCCCCCCCATTTTTTTTTTTTTTTTAAAGCAAGGAAGAAGGAATCAAAGGCTAAAGTCCACAAAGATTGCTCCATCCACGAAAAAGTAAAAACAAGACAATAGGGAGCCAAATTCAGGATCCGTTCATTCCAAGATGTCTGGATTCGCTGTGTCACTGGAGGTCATAGGCAGTATGAAATACAGACAGAGGAGCACAGTTCCAGAGTTGACCTGTTGCATATATGAAGTTCTGGGAGTAATGGTTAACTCTTGCATTACAGAGTTGGACAGAAAAGGGTCTGTTTTCCTCTGTTTTCCCCATCCTGTCAATATTTATTACTCTTCTTTCCACTTCAGGTGGTTATACACTAAGAGATTTTCTCTAACCCTGCAACCCAAGAAACCATTTATAATACTGGGTGGTAGGCATACAGCCAGATAATGGGGTGACATGGATTTGACTATGATGCCCCTGTTAACTGGGCAGGGAGATGCAAATGTCAACCCAGGAAACAAACCTTCACACTAAACCCTGTATCTCGCTGTGGTGAGGCACTATCAGCCGCATGGGAACCTTGGTTCACTGCATGGGACAGCCCTGGAGGGGTGAATGCTTGCCTGTGGTTGATGGGCGGTGGCTTGATCAGTAAAGAGGTGGCTTGCGGTCCTGACGGACCGAGGTTCAAATCCTTGCTGGGGCAGGGAACAGTTTAAGGATTTGAATTTCGTTAAATCAAGCTTTACTGATCTACCAGAAGACCCGCCGACATGTCGTAAAATTACCCCCGCTAATACCAATACAGTAAAACCTCGATATAACGGATTTCAGTAGACCGGAATTCGCTTTTATCGGACTCGAGGAGGTACCGGACTAAACTCCTATATATCGGAAAAAGTCCGATATAGCCAGAAAGCAGTCCGGACTGCCTGACAACTTCAGCTATGTTCACCACAATAAGACAAGTAAAAGACAAGTTTTTCAGTGCACAGTGCAGTATTATTATACCATTTGATTAATGTAGTGAAGGTATAACACAGTACAATACTGCAATGGTGGTGAAAACTACCGATGCAATCCGGACTAATGTCTGATATATCGGAAAAAGTCCGGATTAGCAGGGGTAAGTCTGGATGTCGCTTTTATCGGAAAATTGCATATTTCGGACTGGCCTGAGCCCCAATTAGTCCGTTATAGTGAGGTCTTAATGTACATCAGTCCTGTATGAGACAGCCCTAGCCTGTATTCAATATGGAGGGTGGGTGTTAGCACCAAAGTGGTGACATGTAGAGGTGTATGGTATGTAGGAGGACTGCTGGACCTTGATAGCAGGCTGTGAAGCCTATGTTCAGAGTCGGACACACACACATATATATATATACAGTAGGCACGGAAAGTGTTGACGCCATCTTAAAAAAAGAAAACATTCTTGTGGTTAGCAAGGAAAAACAAATAAATTAACACTCACCACTGAATTTAGTGTTTACTGGCATTCCCCTTCACCCTTATTATCTTCTTAAGGAGTCTAGGGAGACTGATGGCGTAGTTTTGCAGAACAGACGGACTAAAACTGCTCCATAGCTGCAGCCTCAAGTTTAGGCAAAGATGATGTGTCCATACTACGCAGCTGCCACTTCATGTGCGCCCATAAATTCTCAATGGGATTGATATCTGGGCTGTTTCCGGGCCAATCTCAAATAAAGGGAACCTCACAGTCTGTTAGCCACTGTTTCACTGACTTTGCAACATGGGCAGGGGCAGAATCTTGCATAAATACTCTTGCCTTGGTTTTATCAAAAGCGTCACTTAAAACATCACATAAGAGCTCCAAATAATTGTTCTGGTTCACTTTTTCATTTGCAGGTAGAATTACCAACCTACCAACATCATAATATGTAAAGCAGCCCCAAGCCATGAGTGAGGCTGGGTATTTAACAAACTTGGAAGTGTACTTAGGATCCAGGGGGTCACTGCCTGGTTTGCGGTACACTCGTGATGAAGGGGTACCAGTGACAGTAAATGTTGACTCATCACTCCAAAGCACAGTATTCCATTGCTCCTCACTCCAGGCAAGATATTTCTTACAAAAATTTACTCTCTTTTTCTTCTGAAGTGCAGTTAGCAGTGGTTTTTTACGAGCACAAAAACTCCTGTAGCCCAGATCGTCATGCAACAGCTGCTGCACACTTCTGACAGACACATCTGCCAGCAACTGTGGGTTCTTTTCTTTTAAATCCCGTGCTGTTAGCCTTGGATCCTTGCTAACTTGCCTTGAGATCAGCTGACGGGTCCTGAAGGTTGTCTTACGAGGTCTCCCAGGCTTGGGAAGTGGAGTGGGAGGAATGGCCTCCCCACTGTCCTTGAACCGCTTCACCAGTCTCTGCACTGTCCTCAGTCTAACACCATCTGATTTGCAATAAATGGGAGTTTGTGGCCAGCTTTGTATAAAGTAATCACTTCCACACGTTTGTCCTTGCTTGTGGTTACTTTAGGCATGATGAGAATGTGGTAGGTAACCAAATAACTGTGTTATTTGAGTCAAAACATGCCCTCGTGGTGCATCACACACAGAGACAATCCTCCTCCTGTGGCTGCCCAAACATTACTGAGCCTGCTCCTGTGGTGCCAAACCTATCAAGCAGGGTTGCCAGCTCCCGTTGAAAAAGCGTCAGCTCATTTCGCATCACAGGGGAGGGTAGTATTGACCCTACTTCACTTAACGCGAA
>JAGKTI010003071.1:0-24391 GCA_018397915.1 Birgus latro | reverse complement strand
TACAATTTAGGGTGAGAAATAATACTGAATGCCACATAGGGACTTCGACCTCAGTGTTTAACACTGAGCCATTTTAAGAGTTACAGTATGTATAGTAATATCAAACTGGTGTTTGTTTGAGCAGTGGAGACAAACTGAAGTTTTCTAGTGTGTGTGTGTGTGTGTGTGTGTGTGTGTGTGTGTGTGTGTGTGTGTGTGTGCAGACTGTTTTTATTCTCCTTGTCCTTCAGAATAAGCTATAAAATGCCATTACAACAGATACAAAACCATAATGAAATTAGATATCTTTAGGCAAAATTGAGTTGCGAGTAGTGACTGTCAAATCAGACAAACCAACAACCATCCACAACTCTTGTGATAAGTAACTCCTGCCAGTGATTAATATAGTGATAAACTGAGGTAGTGAATGTAGGTTTTAAACAACCTAAGTTTTACTGGGGGTTTTCCATATTTGTTTTAAAGGATGATCCTTAGGCTCTCTGGGGCCACCAATGAACCAAAGGAGTAAATAAAAGGATTGGCTGTTACCATTTTAACCAATGCCACATAGTTATGGTAGTTTGGCATAAATATGTTTTGTCTATTTGTCATATTGTACATAAATTGTAAAAAAGGAATTCATTCAATTGCTTTACTCAACTGTGGACTATGACGTGCATCTGTGTGTTTTAGTTCAACATTGTTTTAAATGATGACTAAGTCACTTAATTTAAGTATGAACTTCCCTGCTAGGTACTGAGGGTGAGGCCTAGTCCATGAATTTATGAAAATTTAATATTTTTAAGAATTTTTTAGTGTTATGCAGTACTTTATTTCTTTCCTAGAGTACAGGTATTTCTGGCTTCCAGTTACTGAATAATAAAATTCAGACATACTACATGATCTTGTGCACTGAAATGAGCTTCAAATATTCTTCAGTGTATGATAATGATATTTAACAGTAAATTTTACTCCAGAACTGAAGGAATCAACCACAGCTTATTATACAGTAAGTGCACTGAATGATAACTGAGGCTGCAGATAATTTAATTTGTATGAACAGCACTGCCCAAACCCCTACATAAGTCACTGCCTTGTAGGATTTTTGAGTAGTCTATGATGCTAGAGCTGCCCAATCTTCATTAATTATCATTATTATATGAACGATAATGATGGATTCAGTGCTTGAAGCTACTACTGTACTCTCATCTCGAATCGGTTCAGGGCCACTGGTAAAATTATCTGTCCAGTAGAGAATAGAAACGCTAATGAAAAACATCAACTAAGCATTTACATAATCCCATGATCTTCCTCCATGTCAGTTGTAGTTGACATAAGAGACAACTAATGCACAACCCAGCTGCTACTCAGCTGTTAATAAATGTTTCCATTCTCTATCCATCATCCAACCCTGTGTCCCCCCACAAGAAGTGTAGGAACCTGGGGCTAGGCAAGTTGGCCCTAACATTTATATAAAGGTATGAGATGTGAAGGAAGGAGGGGAGCACTGTACCCTTTAGGCAAGCAAACTGAGGGTTTTATCCTATAACCCACAAATTTACTGGCCTTGGCATGGTGCACTACCTGCAGTTATTAATCCCATCTGCTGGAGGAAGTTCATGAAAAGAAGCCTAAAGAAGAGAAGTGGCATTTCCCTTCCCACACAGAAATTTTGCTTCCCCCTTTCTCTTTAGTAATTATTCCGAGAAGCTAACAAGATGATGAGGACAATAAGATAGCTGTGAAGAAGGATAAGTGGAGACACCTCCTATAAGAGCGATAAACCTATGGAGTAAGGAACCATCAATTCAAATTATAATCTCTTAATTGTAGGACTCTCAAGATTAAGGATATAAAAGACCTGGGATGAGGTCATGGTGTGAACTCAGGGACAAGGGACTGAAAAAAAGAGGTTGCCAGAGATTGAGCTGCATGGAAAGCTGCCATTTGGTGACCAAGGCCGATGTATTCAAGCATGTTGGAACCTTTATAAACAAAAGAAAATTAATGAAAAACTTTTATTCACAATTTTCAGAAATCATGGATAACCATATATTCATTCATTCATTTGTCATCCAATCCTACTCTGCCTCATGGGGAGTGTAGGAGCCACAGATGAATAGCCCAAGTGGTTTCAAGGCAGCAGTTGGTCTACAATATAGACTCAGAAATGTCAAAAACTGAAGTCTTAAAAAAATAAATTAATAAAAATAAAATAAAATAAAATGGAAAGACCATGCCACATGTAGAGGCTAAAACCTCAGAGTGTGATTATAATCTTAAAAAGGGGTTGAGGAATGCCCAAAGACTTTGTTGAACTAACCCATCATTAGGAAAATGATTAAGGAAGTATGGTAAATAGATAATGCCAGTTTTCTGACATCACAAACCTGACCCGTGGGGTCGAAGTGAGGTCAGCCAACTCAGTTACTAACATAAGAATGTGATAATTTTGGCAAAGAACCTGGCTACTGAAAGTCTGACCTCCATAAAGCACTGGAATTTACAGAACTTAAATGATTAACAAAATTATAGAACCTGAACAAAATGCATGATGATGACCATTACACACTCAGGTATGAACTTCCCAAGGCTTGTGTGAATGACTGAGTCATTCTTTCTTATTAATACTGGAGGGGATGTGGAGAAAACTGTTACTGAGGTTAAATAATCTGAAAAAGCTGAATATTTCTGTCAGAGTATTACACTGGTTTACAGAAGTTAGTTTTGAAACTAATGCCCTTACAGCTGAAGCTGAGGAAGAAGGCTTTATATAAAAATCAAAGACCCCATGTCACAGACTGGTGAGGAGGAGAGTTGCAACTGAATAGATCCAAAATTTTTTGCAAGGACCAGTAAAGCAAAGGGGAGAGATCCAAGAGTCTGATAATGAAAAAAATGTCATCTCAGTAAGGACACTATTCTTTCTGGTACAGAGATGTCAGACCTCAGAATTAAAGAGTTTTTCAATGCACAGTAGTGAGTAAAAAAAGATCCCAAGTATAGTTGCTATTGTTGAGGAACCCATCTGTCTGGTCAAACAGACCAATCAATTGCGGGCCAACAACCATTCCTGCAGAGGTGCCATGCAGTGAACTAATATTCCCTTGCAGCAGACAGTGCTTTGTCATAAGGCATGGGGAAAAGAGTGGAGGGTTGATTCCTGGGCAGATGCTGCATTTGCATCTCTCCACCCCGTTAACAGGGGTACCATAGTAAGCTCCTTATCACCTTGTTTATTGTAATAACATTACCTCCAGGTATAGTCTTTGGGCAAAAGCAACATGCCATCAGGTAATCAAAATGCAACTGAGCAGAAATGGCTGGGAAATCTTTAGAATGTAAGAACTTAAGGAAAACTTCCAGCATAATTAGAAGAAAAAATATATATGTACACTTTTGGACAAGGTAACTGAGTAAACATAATGCAGAACTCCATGAGGGAAGAGCTGAGGTCTCTAGGGTGCCAACAAACAGAGTCTCAAATTGATGGAGGAGAGGAATGGGCATTTCATATGGAGGTATATGCACTGTGATTGGGTCAGTTTCAGTGGAACTGAGCAGGACATGTCCCCAGAAACTCCACAGCTGATTTAGCACTTGCAGCAGTCTTATTGCTGTGAGGTGGGAAGTAATGTATGAAGGTCCAGGTATTCACATGCCAAGAACAGATCTGGCCTCCTGCAGAAGCCTCTTCTGCGACAGATACAATGAAGAGACCATCTTTGGTGTTGTGACACAAGACAAATGGTGCACTTGCAAGGAAGTAACGTATTAACATAGTAGATAGTAATTTTTGCGAGATAGGTCACCTTACATTGTGAAGGTGGCCCTTCATAAAAAGTATCCACCTAGGGATTCTCTTTCCCAGGAGGGTAAATGACCCACAGATGAAGGCCCAGTCAGAAGAAGAGGCAAAATATGTTCTCAGTAATTGTGAGAAAAGAGTGCAGACTGCAAAGTTCTGTTTCCAGGTGCAGAACACTGTCATCATCAAGCCCATTCTATATATAAGGGACCCCTTACAAAGCTTGTAGCCATCATGTGAAAGGAACAGCTTGACCACTGAGTTCTCTGGCATTTATATGAGGGCTCTTGGACACCTGAAGCCACTGATGCTGGCTCTCGGTCACCTGAAGCCGTTGATGCTGAGCCCAATATACCTCTTGTGAGTGGAAGGCTCATCCCTCATCCAAGGCACCAATCAAGATGGCCACATTGGTGGAGAAGGTACCCAGGAAACGATAATTTTCCACAGAGCAAGATTTTTACATCTGTAGATGTAGAGATGGGCAGTCAGATGTCCTTGTGCTTGGATCAGAACTATTACCTTATGAGTGTGAGGCAGCTGACCCCACTGAAGACCTAAGTCTTAGAAATTTTGGGCCCCTACCAACATTTCTTGCTACTGACAGGAACAAGTGTTTACCCACAACAGATGTTTGAGTTGTTTTTGGCATCTCATGACATTGTCTTTGAAGGGACAGAAGGTTGCATCGGGGGTTTCATAACATCTGTGGCCTTCATAGCTGTTGTGGAAGATTCAGGTGAAAGCCAATTGAATATGAATCCAATCTCCTCTGGAAATCTGGTGACTATCACAACCACTTGTCGACACTGCTGTTCTGTCAAAGCTACAATCTGCCAATCACTGAAAGAGGCCAATATGTCAATCCCTTGGATACTGTCTTTGAGAAAGAAGCACATGATTTTATCACTTTCGTGACAACTCTCAGGGCAGTGTTGAGGCCAAAAGGTAGCACATGAAACTGGTAATATGACCTTCCCACTCTGAAAATAAGGAAGTTCTCCACTAATGAGATATCAGAACATGCCAACAGGCATCTTGAAGATCAGATATCAGTCAACAGTTTTTGTACAAGTGGAGTCTGTGTCGGTGGTGATATTTTGAAGATCTTGACTGCTTTGTGTATGTTAAGAATGATGAGGTCCAGAATGATGCAATGTTTGTCAGAATCCATTTTAAGAACTGGGAACAGTTGGGAGATGAACTCTAAATCCCTCTTTTACGAAGCTAAGGGGCAAACTGGCAGATCAGATGTGAAATGTTGACTTGTCTCACTGGATGGCAGAAGGCTGGCCATCTGATCCATGACCACTCTAGCCCAGAGTGGAAAACTGATCTACTCCAGTGCTTTTCTGGGAAGTGTCTGTGGATTTAGTGCAAGTGATCTGTCCTACTGATGTAGATGGTTTACAACTCTGTGGTCTGAAGATGGAAGTGGAAATGCCCAGGGTGGAGCCTCGCTTGCTTTTGATCGTGCTGCATTGGTTCCATTGAGAGGTACAGGGTTGAGCATTGGAGACATATTACTTTGGCTGAAACGGCCGTTACAATTAGACTTTCTGTACCTCGATACCTTCCTCCTGGAGGACGAAAATTTAGAGGTACCACCAGAGGAATGAAGGGGAGAGTAAAGTTGTGGTCTTAAAATTATGTCACTTAATACACAGTGAGGCTGAATAGTGAGGAAATGGAAAATGTGAGTGTTAAGTACTTGAGTAGTGTGATGAATAAGGATGGAAGTTTAAAAGATGAAGTGCTTGAAAGGGTTCAACAGGGAAGAAAGGTTGCCAGTTCATTGAAAGCAGTGATACAAAATAGGGAAATGAGCTTTTACATAAAAAGGTTGTGGCATGATAGCACTGTGATCCCCACTCTAACGTATGGAAGCAAAACTTAGACCTTGCTGGAAGGACAAAAGTCAGGAGTGAGAGCAATGAAAATGAGTTATCTGAGAGGAGCATGTGGAGTTATATGGAAAGACAGACTGACAAATGAGTCATATGGAAAGACAGACTGACAAATGAGGAAGTGATAAAGCATTGTGGTGTGGAAGTGGATGTGATAGAAAGCGTTAGGAGAAATACAATGAGGTGCTTTGGCCATGTGGAAAGGATTTATTTATTTTTATTTTATTTCTTAATGCAAGGAAGAAGGAATCAAAGGCCAGGGACCTGCAAATTGCTCCCTCCAAGAAAAACAAAAACAAGATAACAGAGAGCCAAATTCAAAATCCATTCATTCTGAGATGCCTGGACACACCGCATTTGAAAGACTGGAGATCGTAGGTAGTAGAAAAAACAAAAACAAACAGAGGGAGACAGTTCCAGAGTAAGAGACTAAAGAGGAGAGTGTTCATGAGTGAGCTGGAGGGGAGAGAGGGAGGGGGATACCATGGATGAGATGGGGGGATGGAGTACAAAGGTACATGAGAGAGGGCGATGTAAGTTGGAGGGAGGGTAATGAAATGGCAGGGGATGGGGTGACATGGAGGTTCGTTTGTGGCCACTTCTTATGGGGTTAAGGGATCTGGCTATAGATAGACAGATAGAGACCTTCATTTCCATTTGCTGGGGTAGGTAAGCCACAGCCACATATGAATTTTATCCATCAGTCACTCTGGGTGGAAACAGATCTAAGATGTCAAACTATTCATAAAAATCTTGTTGAAATTACACTTGCTTGAATTGCTTTACATATTAATTATGATTTTAGGAAAATAAATGCAGCAGAACTTTTAATCACCTTGGTAATATATTCAAGGTGCTTAAGATCTAGTCTCATTGTTCTTGACCAATGTGGCCAGTTCAGAAATCCCACAAGTAAGGGAGAGGAGGAGAGGCTGTGAAGCCAAAATGGCTACAGCAGCTTTCCTGCACTGGAAATCAGAGTTGATTAATCTGTGGCTAAGACTTCAGATGAAGAGAGGCCAGAAGAGAGGCCAACTTTGGTTTACTCAATGCTCCAACTTGGGATATGGGAGAGGGATAGTATTAGGGTCCACAGCTAGTTTATGTCCCAAACAATCCAATCCTTTCATCCGATCTGACCAATCAAGGGTAGAAGGAAGGGGAAACTGTAATCCCAGATTTCAAGGACTGAATCCCACCATCAGGGAGGTGTGGGTTAAGAAAAGAAAGCCATGGTCTCCACCAAACATGACAATATGTCGCGGATAATTCGCAGAATGTCAGAAGAGGAAAGGGAAGCTATCTGAAAATCCTCATGTTTGAGCAGAATGTAGAAAATTGAGGAATTCAACTGCAAAGTATGGGCACCTCCATGGATTTGAGGAGGATATTACAGCAGCCTAGACATTCAAGGCTGAAAATGCCACTGCTGTAGCACAGAGAATGTGGTACTGTATACAGAATGTATGCTCAGATCTCTGGAATACTGAAAGTCAAAGTGCAACCTGGGTGCATGTACAGTACCTGACTGCATGAAGGGGGTTGCTGTTTATATACTGTATGATGGAAGATCAAGTACATGATAAAAAATGCTGATTATTCACATCAAAACCATGTTAAAATAGAGACAATACCCAGAGGCAGGACATCAAGGACTACCTCATCAAACTCATACCATGCCAAGAAAGTGAAAAGGCATGAGAGGGTGGGATGTTAAAGAGGTGTTTTGCTTACTAAGATGGAAGGGGAAACTACATGAGAATGCCAGTCAGAGGGGTCCAAAAACAGCAAATCCCAACCCCTTGATATCTTGCCAGATCAGCAAAAAGAAAACTGAAACCAGAGACCAGGCACTGATAATAGTCAGAGGACAGTGGAGGCATCATGCTTATCCTGTGTAATGTCAAGGAGTATCATATCCAATCAAGTTGGAAGAGGGAGAAGCATAAGGAGCATGCAGGCACATTAGGCTATGCATCCAAACCACATTATGGAATGTCTCATAACACATGTGAGGAGACCCTCTGGGTAAGAATATAGGATGTGGTCAGGAAAAACGGCATAACATATGGGAAGAGAAAACTATAAAGGGAATTCCTACTCCGAAGTCATGAACAAGAGGGACCAAAGGCAGTTGAGCATGATGTGCCCTTAAACGGGAGAGTAAGTCTGCCACCAGGTGATCTATTTCCAGCCAGGGATGTCCTACTCCAAAAAACTGCCAAAGTACAATCTGAGGGATGCTAAGGCATACTATCAGATCAGACATCTGGAAGCATCAAACCAAGACAGAATGAGAACCAATGAAACCCTGCCCAGTGTTGCACATGAGAGGGTGGACACAGGAGGGAAAAATTGTGCCAACTCCAGCATCATGTGACCACCATCCCACAGACAAGGAATGGGGGAGAGCACAAGCAAAGGATAAAAAAAAAAAAGGGGGGGGGAATACACCAAAGAACACTAAAACAGAACTCCTCTTAGGGAAAAATGGGAAAAGACAAATATGAAAAATGGAGAAAAACAGTGACTCACCCAACCTGGACCTACAATGAAACTGAGCTCCAATCTACACAACTGACCTCACAAAAAAAGCAGAACAGATTCAGGGAAGAAGCTCATCTGGTGACATGGGGATCCTGGAGAGCCCAATAGGTCGCAGCACAAATGTGGCCAGTAAATACTGTCAAAAAGCACCAAAAGAGTGAAACAAAACAAAGCTGTAGTCATAATGCCAAAGAAGATGGTACATGCAAAAGAAAGGAAAAATTTGTTAACAGCTGAGCAGCACATGGGTACCCTTCAGCTGCCTCAGATAATATCACTTACACCTGACCTGAGACACTGAAGAGCAGCTTAAACATGGCAGTGCTGTGCACCCTTGTAAGAGCAGTTCCAGTGTCCATCCTGAGAAGATCAGCTTCAGTGTCCCTCCAGGTGCCAAATCTCCTCATAGTTCCCTGAACCTCACCAAAGGAAGGCTCCTGGTCAAACTTTCATAAAGTGCTATCAACCATAAGGCAGTTCTGTATCCCTCCATGGTGTATGTTCAATACTGTACTGTGTCTGTAGGACAGCCCCACAGAAGCAATTGCTTGTCTGCGATTGACAGGTCTCCTCAGACAGCTAACCTGGAGGAGGTACACAGGACTGCGTAAGTACTGTACCTAGCTGACAATTTTCATCGAAGATTCTCATTTCTACCAAGTAAATTATCATACGTTATCCAAGGGCCCTGATGGACTCAGAATGGGAGTACAACTGGTCCACCATATTTATGGAGGATATGTTAAAAACTTTGCTTCAAATGGCACATATGCATCAATAATTTGCAACCCCCGAACCAAAGCCCCTATGGTCATAAATTAACAAAAACTACCTAAAACTCTTAGCAATGGCCCAAATCATCAGATGTTAGCATAAACTAAATTAAAATGTATTCTCAGCTTGTTGTTCATAAAATGCACTTTAAACAAGTATATTTTGAGACAGTTTGTTAATCTGCAAATACAGATGGCCAACTGTAGTAGCTTCAGACACTGTACCCCACTAAGGCCAGTAAATTGGTAAATTTATTATATTTTGGAAAAAAAAAAAAACTGATGCTCATATCAAATAAACTTGCAAAGTACAGTCACACCTCACTATACACTGAGACTACACCATGAAAAGCTATCACACATCGATTATCGTATAATGAGGTCAATATAACATGAACTCACTGGGGATAGGGAGGGGGCCTATGACCACATAACCTATTTTAAAAAAAAAAAAAAAAAAAAAAAAAGGCTTGCCCTTGGTGCCCTCAGTAGCACCACACTTTCCACTAGGTGTAGTATCCTTGCCAAACACAATTTCCAAGTCACAAGTTTAAGTATTTCAGAGAAAGTCATCATCATCATCATCTAATCCTGGGTAGCCCCATGAGAAGCGTAGGAGCCCAGGACTAGGCAAGTTGCTCCTGACATTTAAGATGAGAGTGACCAGCCTCACTCATTCCCGAGTGGCATTATGTAAGCAATAAACCCTTGAATATTTGAATATAAACCCACACAGACTCAATCTGGTTGGTGTGCTTTAATTACCCATTAAACCACCAGGTGCCATAGCCTGGTTATATGGTTACCACCCAACATTATCGCTTCACTTACTATTGCACACTCCACTATTTGTTATGCACTTGCACTGTTATTTGGCAATAGTAACAATGGCCTTTCACAGATGAAATGGAATGAAAAGGAGAGTATCACAAACAATGTAAAAACTGGGTAGCCATACTTGTTCAAACAGATGACTGTTGACTTGTGTGGGTGGCACCACATACGCACAGAAGACATGATTTCCACGTACAGTAGCAAGTTCCAGTATTTCACACAAAATGGTTATCACTTCAGTTAATATTTCACACAGAACAGTTTGTTATGCACCTGCACTGTTATCTGACAATAGCAATGATGTTTCAGTGGCCTTTCACGCACAAACTGGAACGAAAGGGAGATGATCACAGCGAATGTAAACATTGGGAGGCCATCTTGGCTCAAACAGCTGAATGTTGGCTTGCGCAGGAGGCACTGTATATGCACGGGACTGTTGTACATGGCCTTCAAAATGTATCGTTCTAACAAATTCACAATCATTTTTCTAATGTCATGGCAAAACTGGGTATAACTTTTAGTTCATCATTCTAGTGATAAATTACATTGCAAATAACATACAGCAAGGCCTGACTGTACAACAGATACAAGTATATGTGTCAACAAATACAAACATTTAAAGGACAATGTGTAAAAGGGTACAAACCTACTGTTAAAATGTAACATATAATTACTCAGCATCAGCTGACAAATCGTCTTTTTTCCTCTGGAATGATTATTGCTTCCATGGCCGGGAGCCATCTGAGTGTGCCTTGCGCGTTACGGAGGTTATTCTCTCAGGCATGGAAGCATACATTCCTTTCTCATATCCTCTGACTAATGCAAGAAAGCCTTGGTTTAATCACGCTTGTTCTAATGCTGTCCGCAACAAGGAGAGGGCCTATAAGAGGTACCGGAGCCAACCCACCCCTGAATCACATCTTTAATATATTTCTGCCCGGAATCGTGCTAAGTCTGTTCTTCGCTCTGCTAAAAATAATTTCATCTGTGCTAAATGTTCTCAACTCTCCAACTCGAATTCTTCTTGCTCCTTCTGGCACCTTGCCAAAAACCTTTCTAACAACTTTACCTCATCATCCTTCCCTCCTCTTTTCTACTCTGATGGCTCTGTAGCTATTTCTTCTACTGATAAAGCAGATCTCTTCGCTCAGACTTTCTCCTCCAATTCCACCTTAGACGATTCCGGTGCTATTCCTCCATCACTTCCCCCCTCTGACTTCCTCTTGACTGACATTAAAATTTCTTCAGCTGATGTATTTTCTGCCATCACTGGTCTCAGTTCTAACAAGGCATATGGGCTTGATGGAGTCCCTCCTGTTGTCCTCAAAAACTGTGTTTCTGTGCTTACACCCTGCCTAGGTAAACTCTTTCATCTTTGTCTATCAACTTGTACCTTTCCTTCTTGCTGGAAGTTTGCTCTCATTCAGCCAGTCCCAAAGAAGGGTGACCATTCCCAACCCTCTAACTATCGTCCAATTGCTTTAACATCCTGTGTCTCAAAAGCTTTCGAGTCAATCCTTAACAGGAAAATTTTAAAGCATCTTTCCTGTCACAACCTTCTTTCTTATCGTCAGTATGGGTTCCGTCAGGGACGCTCCACTGGCGATCTTCTCACCTACCTTTCAGACTCCTGGTCATCCTCCTTTCGGGACTTTGGCGAAAGCTTTGCCATTGCACTTGACATCTCAAAGGCTTTCGATCGAGTCTGGCATAAATCTTTAATTTCCAAACTGCCCTCCTACGGTTTCTATCCTTCTATCTGTGCCTTCATCTCTAGCTTCCTTTCTGGTCGTTCTATAGGCGCTGTTGTAGACAGCAATCGTTCCTCTCCTAGACCTATCAACAGTGGTGTTCCTCAGGGCTCTGTCCTATCACCAACTCTTCCTTTTATTCATCAATGACCTTCTAAGTTGTACATCTAACCCTATCCACTCATATGCTGATGATTCCACCCTTCACCTTTCCATTCAGTTCCCGCAACGTCCATCTCAGCAGTTACTTCAACAAAAAAGGGATGAGGCTATGGCACACCTAATGTCTGACTTGGCTCGTATCTCTGATTGGGGTAAAAATAATCTTGTTATTTTTAATGCATCAAAAACTCAGTTCTTACACTTATCAACCCGACAAAATCTTCCTCAGGATTACCCGCTAATGTTTAATAATGAACAGTTATGTCCTGCATCATCCTTGAACATGCTTGGGGTTTCATTCTCTTGGGATTTGTCTTGGAAAGAACATATTACATCTCTTGTGAAATCTGCTTCCAAGAGATTAGGTGTGCTAAGCCGACTCCGAACTTTCTTTACCCCTGCACAGTTGTTGACCTTGTACACGGGTTTTATTCGCCCGTGTATGGAGTACAACTCTCATGTTTGGAGAGGCTCCCCACATGCAGCTCTTCTCAATAGGGTGGAGTCAAAGGCTTTTCGTCTCATTAACTCTCCTCCTCTTACTGATTCCCTTCAACCTTTGTCTCTTCGCCGCACTGTTGCATCTTTATCTCTCTTCTATCGCTACTTCAACGGTCACTGTTCCTCTGAACTGTCTGCTTGCATCCTTCCACTTCTACGACAGGCACGTAGTACCCGTCTAGCAACAAACTCTCATCCCTTTTCTGTCCAACTCTCTAATGCAAGAGTTAACCGTTACTCCCAGACCTTCATTTATGCAACTGGTCAACTCTGGAACTGTCTTCCTCTGTCTGTATTTCCTACTTCCTATGATCTCCAGTCTTTCAAGTGCAGTGTGTCCAGGCATCTTGAAATGAACGGATCTTGAATTTGGCTCTCTTTTGTGTTGTTTTTGCTTTTTCTTGGAAGGAACAGTATACAGGCCTGTGGCCTTTGGTTCCTTCTTCCTTGCATTGAAAAAAAAAAAAAAAAAAAAGATTTTACATACCACAAGGAAGCCTGCAGAAGTTGCAATAACTCTTAAACCTTGGCTGACAACTTATGTTACTTTGGC
Organism: Birgus latro; assembly: GCA_018397915.1. Lineage (NCBI taxonomy): Eukaryota > Metazoa > Arthropoda > Malacostraca > Decapoda > Coenobitidae > Birgus > Birgus latro. The sequence continues at coordinate 11,576 of JAGKTI010003071.1, read as the reverse complement.
TAATGCTAGATGATTTTACTACTGGGAAGCCTGCAGAAGCCTCCTGAGGTTCATATTACAATTAACAAACCTCAGCTGATAACTTGCTGTTTTGCTTGGCTAAAGCCAGACAATTTTACTTGCCACTGGGAAGTTTTCTAAGTTCTAAAGTGTAAGAAACTCCCTGTATTAATGATACTTTGATGGCAAACATAATTCATGTCTGAGGAAAATAAATCAAAAGGAAAAGTACTTGATACTCAGTTAATAGTTTATACAGTTCACCTTACAATAAAAGTCACTAACAGTCAATTCCTTCACTATACATTCTGTGCTGTGAAATAAAAACAAATGTTTTGGCTTCCAGCAGGACACTATTTTGCTGCACTGCAGTATTATGTTCCTTTTACTGGATCACACTACTGCTAACATATACTCCTACATTATCATTACTGTTCCACTTTATATTTAACATATAAGAAAAAAAATTAACGTCTTCATGGGCAGTTCTAGTTGTAAATATTTCATGCAAGTTCTGAACTCTTCATGATCAAATTAAACTGCAGTATTTATGCATACAGTACAGTCCTTCGTCGAACAATTAGACTCTTCTTATTTGATGACAAAAAAAACTGGTACAGTATTCTCAAGCTGCATGAGTGCCCTTTATCTCCAGAAACCAATAACTAATTTACATTTGAAGTCTCTTGTTTCTGCACCTCTCCTTTTCTTCCATTCTGGTACCTAAGCTTTTTTTCCACTCTCATATTGTCAAAGGCATAGTCACTTTACCAAGTATTAAGATATTTATGCCAGAGGATGTGTACAGTGTGTCATGCAATTACTGTATTAGTCATTCACATTTATAATGTATATGCAGGTTCTCCATAGAGTGATATTGACACAGTGAGGCTTTTTTTTTCCCCCTCTCTTTTGTGCCATATACATTATCTGTATATATTATAAATATTTATTAATACTGTTTGTGCTAAAATGATGAGTTGGCTGAATAACTAGCTCTTCTGAAACATAAGTTAATGCATTTGATTTTTTTTTTTTTTTCTCAGCAAGATGTTTCACTGTTCTCATCATAGTGACCTTGAGGCAATTCTGCCAGCTACTGATAAGAAACACCCACATGATACTTTACTGTAAATAGTTTTTTTTCCTATCATACTTATCATCAACCTTAGATCTTTAGAAATTAATGTGTATTATATTTGAGGAAAAGCACGATGACTGTAAGAGTATATAGTACAGTACAGTACTAAACACGTCACTTGATAAAGATACTATACCATACTGAATTTATCATGGTTGGCAGCAGATTCCTAAACACAGAGGCATTTACCATCTACCTGAGTCATGAAATGTGACCAGCCAGTCTTAGCTTACTCTCATTAACTACTGCTTGCAGGATGCAATGAGAAGTGGGAATGGAAATTCTGTGACGGGGTGTATGAACTCTGTATGGTGTGATATTACACCGGGTATACACTTTTTGCCTTGACTTTCCATTGCTGCCTATGTACAGGTGCCTGCATGTAAAATATTCCTCAGCCTCTAACATTATAGGCCAGGAGCATCTTCAAACACATATATTTTCAATAAAAATGTGCAATAAAATATACATAGTATTCCCGTACGCCCACTTTTATAGGCTAAGTCGTTCTTCAATGCTCTTTTCAGAAATATGGGAGATGTACAACTAACATATGAGCAATGATAACTGTACTAAAGTGGTCCAGGAATATGAAACCTGTGTGCATACTTCGATGGCAGTGGAAGCATGAACTTTTGAAAGAACCTTCAATATAACATACCATTTCAAGCATCATTGATAAGTTTGCATCAAACATTAGTACTGTACCATTTTTTGCAGCTCACAACATTGGCATACATTTCTTTCTTCAGAAGGGAAATTCAAGAATGAATCAGAACTTACTAAGGCATAAATAGCCATTAAAGTGTAAATACATTTTTCTAGATCCCTTATATTGATGGTGACATGTCACTGTGGTTAATACAGTATAATCACGGAAATGATACAGTAATCCTATCTGCCACAGGGCCAGCCAAGACAGCAAGATGGGGAATGTTTCTTACACAGGCAAATGTATTTGTTCTACTTCTGATAGTCATGCTAATTGTGAGTGCCAGTACTATCTATTTTGTTACATTACTGTATATTTGCGTAGAAAATAATGTGCTTTCACCTCAAGCCGCAAATTTTACAGCCAGGTAAGTTCATGAACATATGCTTGCCACGATCCAAGTGTTGTGTCTCACTCTGTGCCTCAAGTATGGACCTACTACCAGATCATGTGCAGTTCTGAACTTTCTCAATAGCTTAGATGCTACTGCAGCAATTGTGTACAATACGCCCTCAGAAAGTAGGGGCTCTCTCCTAATCCAGTAAATCTGACTTCATACAAATACAATACTTAAAGAGATACTTTGAACAAAAATTTTATTTCTCATTTTTAACGAGAGGTTACACCTAAGCTGAACAAGTATGATACTAAGCAGAAAAAATTCTGATATGTCAGTCAGTCTGAAAAGATTAACAGTGGACTCTAACAGTGTACTGTACTTCATCATTCCTGAGGATGAATATACACTGTAGTGCTTATACATAACAAATGCAAGTGATTCGTTTAAATGCTCTATGATGATTTAGAACATTATGTTGTTTAAAGAAATTAAAACAGGTAGTACGTGACAGAGGATTATAAACTAATGGTTCTGACTGTTGTATGGGTAGTCATTATCTGTCTTGCTTTTTTCTATTAATGCTGATAATGGTCTTGATGTATCAGCTCACTTTTTTTTTTTTTCCAAACTCAAAAAACAGTGAGGATATCTGTGCTTCAGCCATCTCACCAAGTATGTGGATATGACTAAATATCAAGATTAAGGTCCTGTACATTTTGTACCTGCAGAACACTATTAACCTTTAGCCAGAACTTACTGCATTTTCTCCAAATGTGAACATTATTCAGAACACTTTCTTTGCATTCCTACCAGCAATACATAACCATGACCTTACTATGCATGCTAGAGGTCTTGTACAAATTTTTTTTTTCAGTCATACTTTTTACCTCAGACATTCTACAATGGGTATGCATAAAAGTCACTTCTCACTTAACAAGTGCCTACTAATGGCAAATGGCACCTTACATTTGTCTCTGATGTTAAGTTTCCTCACCATACTATTATAAATCAATCTAGAAAGCACAATAAGTGCGCATACCTCGGCCAATGCCATTGCCATTAAAAAGAATCCGGATTTGGATCCGTGGAGATATTGTGTGGAATACATACGACACGGATCTGCCTCAAAATGTAAACAATTGTTCCTTGACCCATGGTCCACTGTTCCACAAAATTTTATTGAAATTCATTGAGAACTTTTGGAGATACTGTGCGGGATACATAGGATCCATATCCGTATCCAGATCCGCCCAAAAATTTAATCAATTCTTTCTTGGCCCATGGTCCACCCGTCCACAAAATTTCACTGGAATTCATTGAGAACTTTTGGTGTGGGACACGCTGAATCCGGATCTGGATCCACCCTCAAATTTAATCAATTCTTTCTTGGCCCATGGCCCACCCTTTCCCAAAATTTTATTGAAATTTATTGAGAACTTTTGGAGATATCATGTGGACAAACAGACAAACATAGGTGAATACATAACCGCCTCCAACATTGCTGGCAGAGGTAATTAGCAGTGAGAAAGAAAAAAATGCACATATTAAAATATAAAAGAATTTAATTTTTAAGGGATGTTACATTCTCACAAATACTGGGTTGGGCCAGATTATTATGAAAATAATTCCCATTCTGAATAAATTAGGAAATGAGATTTCATTACAGAGGATGTGTATAGTGTGAAATGTTCTTTTAATGAAGTCTGTGCTTGCATATTTTTGTACAAATAAAAATAAAGAACAAATTTTATTCAATATTTTTTATATACAGGGAGGCTATGTACCTATTCCCGTAATCATCACCAGTCTCTCCCCCCCCCCCAAGCGAGGTGGAGCCAAAAGCCAGGAGCCTGCAAATTGTTCCCTCCGACCAAAAACAAAAACCAGATACAGTAAGAGAGAGCCAAATTCAAGATCTGTTCAATTTCAGATGCCTTGACACATTGCGTTTGAAAGACTGGAGATGACAGGCTGTAGGAAATACAGGCAGAGAAAGTCAGTTCCAGAGTTCACCTGTTGCATACATGAAGGACTGGGAGTAACGGTTAACTCTTGCGTTTGAGAGCTGGACAGAAAAGGGATGAAAGTTTGTTGCTAAATGGGAGCTACAACCAGCCATGGTGGCGGAGGAATGTAAGCAGACGGTTCAGAGAAACAGCAACCACTGAAGTAGAGATAAAGATGCAACAATGCAGCAAAGAGACAGAGGTTGAAGGGAGCCAGTAAGACAAGGAGAGTTAATGAGACAAAAAGCCTTTGACTCCAACTTGTTGAGAAGACCCGTATGTGGGGAGCCTCCCCACACGAGAGTTGAACTCTACACAGGGGTGAATAAAACCCTTGTATAAGGGCAACAACTGTGCAGGGGTAAAGAAGGCACGGAGTCAGCTATGCACACCTAATCTCTTGGAAGCAGATTTTGCATGGGTGTGAAATGTGAAAGATCAAGCATGAATGGGTGAGGAAGATGCAAGGAAGGAGTTGTTTTGTTGATGAATGTGGTGTGGCAGAATGGAATGAGAGACTACAAATGTGTCAGCTCAAGATGTATGTATGTCAAGTTCAAGTCCGAGAAGGTGAAAGTGGTGGTGATTGTAGCATATGCATCGTGTGAGGACAGGAGTGAAAGAGAGAAAGACAGGTTTTGGGATAAGCTGGATGAAGTAGTAGGAGAAATGCCCAGGAACTATAAAGTGATCGTAATGGGTGACATGAATGGAAGAGTAGGCACTTGTCCTGAGGATAACATAATGGGTTGTAATGGAGTACCAAGAGAAAATGATAATGGAAAGCGACTAAAGGATGTGTCAGGAGAGGAGGTTGTGCATTTGTAACTCGTATTTCAGACACAAAGGTGCACATAAATATACATGGCATACAGGGAACGGGGATCGTGTAGAAAGAAGCCTGATTGATTACGTGCTCGTACAGAGGTCGATGCTGAGAATGGTTGCTGACATGAGGGCGGTGAGAAGACAATGTGGAGGTCTGTCAGATCATATGACTGTGGTATGCAAGATCAAGCTGAGAGGAGTGAGGTGATCAGGAGAGTGAGGAGCGGTCAGGGTGAAAGACTGAAAGTTGAGAAGCTGAGGATCAAAGAAATGGTAGATGATTACAGGACCAAAGTAGAGGAGGAAAATGAAATGGATCTGGACAGCCTGTGGAATACATATAGGGAATGCTTAGTTAGGCATGTTAAACCAGTGTGTGGTGTGGCAAGAGTAACAACTAAGAAGAAAGGTACGGCATGGTGGGATGATGAGGTTAAGAGAGCAGTGGAGCAAAAGAGGAAAAAGTGGCTAAAGTGGTTGCAGGACAGGGGTTCAGTTGAAATAAGAACTGAATATGTTGAGAGCAAGAAGCACATAAAGAGGCTAGTGAAGAGGAAAAAGAAGGAGGTAAATGATGATCTAGGACAGTCGTTCCCAAACTGTGTTCCGCGGAACCCCAGGGTTCCGTGATGAGCTCCCAAGGGTTCTGTGTCACAAGTTACAAAAATGAGCCCGATGACACCACAGATACCGAGGTAGTGGATCAACCGTACACGCCTATTCCAGAGCAACAGAAATTGGGAACTTGAAAATCTTTGAGTGGAAGGACCAAGAAACGTACATTAGATGGCAGCTATATAAACTCTGGCTTCATGTCTGTTGGTAACGAAATTCCCCCTGATGGGCAGTGCATTGAATGTCAACAGCCTGAATCCTGTAAAGCTCAAGAGGCATTTAGAAACAAAACACCCTGAATTAGTAGGAAAAAAACAAGTGAATATTTTACCATCCATCATCCAATCATATGTCGCCCCACAGAGAAGCGTAGGAGCCCGGGGCTAGGCAAGTTGGTCCTGACATTTAAGATGAGAGTGACTAGCCTCACTCACCCGAGTGGCATTACGTGAGCAATAAACCCCAACTACCCCTTGGACATAAACCTTCACCAGCTCAATCTGATTGGAGTGCCATAATTACCCACTAAACCACCAGGCGCCAAAATTTGGTTATATGGTTACCACCCAGCGTAGTAAATGGTTTCATGTTGTACAGGAAACCATCTGGCTTGTCACGCAGTGTAGAGTCACCCACAAGCAGAAGGATGAGGAAAGAATGAAGGAAAGAAAGACAGAAGAGGACTGAAGGAAAGAAGGATAGAGGAAAGCAAAATCAGAGTAAGGAAAGTAAAACTACTGTACCACGAAAAAGTGTGCATACCAGGCCTACAAAAATGCACTCAAAGCTTTATATCAGGTCAGTTATCACATTGCTAAGGCTGATGAAGATCATACAATTGCAGAACCTTTAGTGAAGCCGTGTGTAAAAGATATAGTTTCATGTATGCTGGGAGACAAAGCAGGTAAAGTTATTGATGCTGATGTCTTGTCAATCAACACCATCTCTCATAGAATTAAAAGATATGGTGGGTAACTGTAAATCAGTGTTAGTGGATCATTTGAAAGGCAGTCCTGTGGGTTTTATCATGCAACCTGATGGGTGAACTGATGTTGCGTGCCCTGGCTATCCTTCTTGTCTATGTACACTACCTTTTAGAAGACAGTGCACATGAGGATATGTTGTTTTGCCAGCCTAGTGAAAGGTCAAGATATATATTCAACAACTTGGACACACACACAAGAAAATGATCTGAATTGGGATCTCTGTACAACTGTTTGGGATGATGGTGCAAAAACAATGACAGGCCCAGTAAAAGCTATTTTGGCTCTTACTAGAAACATTGCTCCATCAGTACAAGGCAGACACTGTTGGTAAGATTTAATCAAAGCTAGACCACTAAATTCGCCACTGTTTACTGCTCTATACCAGGAGATGAGGTTCAGCCATGCTGCATTGTTACTGCACACAGAGGTGCACTGGTTATCCCACGGCAAATTCTTTCACGGATGTGTAAAATGAAATATGAGATTAGAATCTTTTTTACAGGAAACAACTTTCTGTCAAACAGATTCAATGACGAAGTCTGGTAAATGAAACTGGGCTATCTTATGCATTTTTCTGAAAAATTTTATGAACTGAACATATCACTGGAAGGCTTAGATGTCAACAAGCTGAAAGACCAGGACAAAATTCAATCTTTTCTCCTCAAAATAAACTTCTGGGTTGACTATGCAAAGGCAAACCAGTGAATGCTTTTCAAATTTTCATCAGTTCCTGACTGAAAATTCCTTGCAGTTGGATGCAAAGAGGAATGCATTGTTGATCATTTAAAGCAATTAAGTAATACTTTGAGAGAATATTTTCCCAACCAGGCAGACCCTCCAACATGGCCGTGCAATTCATTTATGAATTCACGTTCTGTAATAGGAAGAACCCTATCTATCAAGGAAAAAGAGCAGCTGATTGAAATTTCAACTGATCAAACACTGAAAACAACATTTAATAACAATTCGCTGCTTACCTCTTGGGTAAAGGTCTTGCATGAGTATCCTAACATTGCAAAATGAGCAATGAAACATCTGATGCCATTTGTAACAAGGTATAGGTGTGAGGCTGGTTTCTCACGCTACACTGCCACTAAAAGCAAATACAGAAACAAGTTGGATGCAGAACCTGATTAGCGCCTGCAGTTAACATGCATCTTTGCAGATACTGATAGCCTTTGGGACCAAAAGCAAATCCATACATCACACTGAAAACTCTGCAATGACTTTCACTTGATTCCTTCCAATTATTGTGTGTGTGTGTATGTGTGTCTGTATGTGTGTGTGTGTTCCAAGAAGCAACAGTGATTGAAAAAGGGTTCTGGCAGATGTTAAAGTTTGGGAACCACTGATCTAGGAAGAAAAATGAATGCAAACTACTCTGAAAATAGGAAGTTATTATGGAAACCATGGGGATGAAGTAAGGACCAGATAGGAAGAATATTTTGAAAGCCTAATGAATGGGAATGGAGAGAGCAGAGCAGCTGTAAACATGACTGGTTTTGGGGGGGTGCAGAGAAGGAATGCAGTGCCAGGAGACGTGACACTTGCACAGGTGAAGAGTTCTGTGAAGCGGCTGAAAAATGGGAAAGCAGCTGGGGTTCATGAGATGCATGCAGAGATAATCGATTAAGTGTTGAGGTGAGACTGGAATGAAGTGCTTGTTGGAGATATGTAAGAGGGCATGGATGAGTGAAACTGTGCCAGCAGAGTGGAAAAAGGCTATGATTGTACCCTTATACAAAAATAAAGGTGAGCAAAGTGAGTGTAAGAATTATCGTGGCATAAGTTTCTTGAGTGTGGTAGGGAAAGTAAAAGAATTATTACAGAGAAAGTAAGAGAGATATCAGAAGACCTTGTGAGTGATGAACAGGGTGGCTTTCGGAGTGGCAGAGGATGTAGGGATCAAATATTTGCAGTGAGACATAGCAGAGAAGGCTTGTGAGAAGGACCATAAGATATTTATGGCATTCATGGATCTGGAAAAAGCATACGACAAAGTGGACAGAGAAGGATTGTGGAAAGTTTAATAATGTCCAGCTCAGTCCTCCATCATCCTTAAACATGCTTGGGGTTTCATTCTCTCGGGATTTATCTTGGAAAGAACATAATACATCTCTTGTGAAATCTGTTTCCAACAGATTAGGTGTGCTAAGCCGACTCCGAACTTTCTTTACCCCTGCACAGTTGTTGACCTTGTGCACGGGTTTTATTCGCCCCTGTATGGAGTACAACTCTCATGTGTGGGGAGGCTCCCCACATGCAGTTCTTCTTAATAGGGTGGAGTCAAAGGCTTTTTGTCTCATTAACTCTCCTCCTCTTACTGATTCCCTTCAACCTCTGTTTCTTCACCGCACTGTTGCATCTTTATCTCTCTTCTATCGCTACTTCAACAGCCACTCTTCCTCTGAACTGTCTACTTGCATCCCTCCACCTCTACGACGGGCACGTAGTACCCGTCTAGCAACAAACTCTCATCCCTTTTCTGTCCAACTCCCTAATGCAAGAGTTAACCATTACTCCCAGTCCTTCATTTATGCAACTGGTCAACTCTGGAACTGTCTTCCTCTGTCTGTATTCCCTAATTCCTATGATCTCCAGTCTTTCAAACGCAGTGTGTCCAGGCATCTCGAAATGAATGGATCTTGAATTTGGCTGTCTTTCGTATTGCTTTTTGTTTTTCTTGAAAGGAATAATATGCGGGCCCATGGCCTTTGGTTCCTTCTTCCTTGCATTAAAAAAAAAGAAAAAAAGAAAAAAAAGTACGGTGTAGGTGGTAAGCCGCTATGTGCCGTCAAGAGTTTTTATGATGGTAGTGAAGCATGTGTAAGGGTTAATAGGCATCTAAGTGAATGGTTCACGATCGGTGTGGACGTGCGGCAAGGTTGTGTGATGTCCCCATGGTTGTTCAATATATATCCAGTAAGACCTCACTATAACGGACTAATTGGGGCTCAGGCCAGTCCGAAATATGCGAAATTCCGATAAAAGCGACATCTGGACTTAACCCTGCTAATCCGGACTTTTTCCGATATATCAGACATTAGTCCGTATTGCATCAGTGGTTTTTACCACCATTGCAGTATTGTACTGTGTTATACCTTCATTATTTTAATCAAATGGTATAATAATACTGTACTGTGCACTGAAAAACATGTCTTTTACTTGTCTTGTGGTGAACACAGCTGAAGTTGTCATGCAGTCCGGACTGCTTTCTGGCTTTCTCGGACTTTTTCCTATATATAGGAGTTTAGTCCGGTAGCTCCTCGAGTCCGATAAAAGCGAATTCCGGTCTACCAAAGTCTGTTATATCGAGGTTTTGCTGTATATATATGGATGGGGTGATAAGAGAAGTAAAAACACTAGTACTGGAGAGGGGGGTGGCGTTGGTAATGAATGATAATGGATGGAATATCTCAAATTTGTTGTATGCTGATGATGCAGTACTGCTTGCAAATACTAGACAAGAACTTGGTAGGTTAGTGCAGAGCTTTGCTGATGTCTGTGAGCATCATGCCTTAAGAGTAAATGTAGAAAGGAGTAAAGTGATGGTTATTAAGAGAGAAGGTGACTCCCAGTATGATGTTACAGTGAATGAAGAGAGACTGGAATTGGTGAGAGAGTTCAAATACCTGGGTATAGTGATAGAAGAGAGAGGATAATGTGCAAATGAAGTGGAAAGTAGAGTAACACAAGAAAGGAAAGTAGCTGGTGCAATGAAGGCCTTGATAAGAAACAGAGGCTTAAGTGTTGCAGCTGCATGAGGCTTACATGAAGGAGTGTTAGTGCCAACTTTAACAGATGGATGTGAGACTATGGTGTAGCATGAAAATGAAAAATCAAGAGTAAGAGCAGTGAGATGGGACTGCTGAGGAATATATGTGGAGTACAGAGGGTGGATAGGATACGAAATATTGTACTATGATTTGTAAAAGATGTGGAGTGAGGAAGTCTGTGGAAACTTGAATCGAAGAGAGTGTACTGAGATGGTATGGTCATGTGGAGATAATGGATAACAATAGAGTGGTGAAAAAGATATAACTGTGTGAATTTGAAGGGGGGAGGAGGTGAGGTAGGCCAAGAAGGTGGAGAGATATGGTGGATGAATGTGTGAAAAAGAGAGGTTTGGAAGTCGGTGAGGCTAGGGAACTGACAAGAAATCAAGCTGGCTGGATGAATGTTGTGAGGAGGAGTACATGATCAGGGATCTGGCACCTCATTTTAACATGGCAGCGTCCGGACTGACTCTATCGGATATGTTTATGTGAAGTTACAGAACGTGGTGAATGTTTTTGACGTATCTGATAGAGCCAGGATTCCAGGGGCTTGAATGATGAATAGAAGCGTGGCCCATTGGACTGGGCAAATTTGGGCTGTCTGGATGCTACTACTCCTCACCCTGCCCTAGGGTAGGATAGGAGGTCTGGATTATTATTATTATTATTTTTTTTTTTTTTTAATGCAAGGAAGAAGGAACCAAAGGCCTTGGGCCCACATACTATTCCTCCAATAAAAATAAAAAACAATATGAAAGAGAGCCAAAGAATGATAAAATATGATCTTTCCAAGATAAAGTCCATGAGAATGAAACCCCAGGTATGTTTAAAGATGATGCAGGATTTAGTTACATACTGTTAAAAACTAATGGATACTCTATCTATATATCTATTGCCAGACGCCTTGATCCCAAACGGGGTGGCCACAAACAAATCGCCTCCATGTCACTCTGTCCCCTGCCATTTCACTACCATGCTCCCAACTCACACCCCCCTCTGTCATATACCTCTCAACTCCATCCCTCCATCTCATCCTCGGCCTCCCCCTCCCTCTCGCCCCCTCCACCTCACTCACATACACTCTCCTCGTCAGTCTTTCACTCTCCATCCTCTCCACATGCCCAAACCACCTTAATGTGTTTCTCCTAACGCTTCCCATCATGTCCTCAACC
>JAGKTI010003070.1:20762-60683 GCA_018397915.1 Birgus latro | reverse complement strand
GCTATAGAACGACCAGAAAGGAAGCTAGAGATGAAGGCACAGATAGAAGGATAGAAACCATAGGAGGGCAGTTTGGAAATTAAAGATTTATGCCAGACTCGATCGAAAGCCTTTGAGATGTCAAGTGCAATGGCAAAGCTTTCACCAAAGTTCCGAAAGGAGGATGACCAAGAGTCTGAAAGGTAGGTGAGAAGATCGCCAGTGGAGCGTCCCTGACGGAACCCATACTGACGATCAGAAAGAAGGTTGTGACAGGAAAGGTGCTTTCAAATTTTTCTGTTAAGAATTGACTCGAGAACTTTTGATACACAGGATGTTAAAGCAATTGGACAATAGTTAGAGGGTTGGGAATGGTCACCCTTCTTTGGGACTGGCTGAATGACAGCAAACTTCCAGCAAGAAGGAAAGGTACAAGTTGAGAGACAAAGGCGAAAGAGTTTACCTAGGCAGGGTGTAAGCACAGAAACACAGTTTTTGAGGGCAACAGGAGGGACTCCATCAGGACCATATGCCTTTTTAGTATTGAGGCCAGTGATGGCAGAAAACACATCAGCTGAAGAAATTTTAATGTCAGTCAAGAGGAAGTCAGAGGGGGGAAGTGGTGGAGGATAAGCACCGGAATCGTCTAAGGTGGAATTGGAGGAGAAAGTCTGAGCAAAGAGATCTGCTTTATCAGTAGAAGAAATAGCTACAGAGCCATCAGAGGAGAAAAGAGAAGGGAAGGATGATGAGGTAAAGTTGTTAGAAAGGTTTTTGGCAAGGTGCCAGAAGGAGCGAGAAGAATTCGAGTTGGAGAGTTGGGAACATTTGGCATGGATGAAATTGTTTTTAGCAGAGCGAAGAACAGACTTAGCACGATTCCAGGCAGAAATATATAAAAGGTGTGATTCAGGGGTGGTTGGCTCCGGTACCTCTTATAGGCCCTCTCCTTGTTGCGGACAGCATTAGAACAAGCGTGATTAAACCAAGGCTTTCTTGCATTAGTCAGAGGATATGAGAAAGGAATGTATGCTTCCATGCCCAAGAGAATAACCTCCGTAACGCACAAGGCACACTCAGATGGCTCCCGGCCATGGAAGCAACAATCATTCCATGGAAAATCAAAGAAGTACTGCCTGAGGGCCTCCCAATCTGCAGCTCCAAAGTGCCACAGGCAGCGTTTCTTTGGAGGGTCCACAGGCCGTACTGGAGTGGTTGGATATGTTAAGGTAATGAGATTATGATCGGAGGAGCCCAACGGAGAGAAAAGATGAACAGTGTAAGCAGAAGGATTAGTTGTTAGGAAAAGGTCAAGTATGTTGGAACTCTCTCCAAGGGGGTCAGGGATACGGGTAGGGTGCTGTACAAGCTGCTCTAGGTCATTAAGGATAGAAAAGATGTAGGCTTGTTCACTAGGTGGATTAGAAACGCAATGCATCCAATTTTATTTCAGTTCTTTAATTTTTAAGTACTGTACAGAATATACGTACACAGCCAGTCCTCGATATACGAAAGGGATAGGGACCAAAAAAAAAAACTTTTGTAATACAAAATTTCATATATCGGCGCAATTTTTCCCATTGAAATACAGTAATTTTCCCACTATCCGATGTAATAGAGCCAAAGGCATGACCGGAAAGTGGTCTTGTCCGGATAGTGGCCCTGAAGCTCCAGCACTGGTCATTCATGACCCTAACCTAACCTAACATATATCAGAAAACCACCTACCTACCTCCCTACCTGACATGCATAGCACTTATTTAAGTCCTCTTTCACATAAATAATGCACACAAAGCATGAATTAATTGAATTTTAACCAAAAAATGATAATTTAGAGGTGAGTAAGGCATAGGTGCTCAAATCCTCGCTGGGGCAGGGAACAGTTTAAGGATTTGAAATTCAGCAAATCAGGCATTACTGATATACCAGAAGACCCGCTGACATGTCGTAAAAATACCCCCGCTAATACCAATACATCAGTCCTGTATGAGACAGCCCGAGCATGTATTCAATATGGACGGTGGGTGTTAGCGCCAAAGTGGTGACATGGTATGTAGGAGGACTGCTGGGCCATGATAGCAGGCTGTGAAGCCTATGCCCAGAGTCGGAGATAAAAAAAAAAAAAAAAAAAAAAACTTGCCAGCAAGTGTACCAGACAAGGAAATCACTATGAAAATCACCCTTTCTCACATCATATGCATTAAATAATGAACACAAAGCATGAAATCATTGAATTTTAACCCAAAAATGATTATTTTGAGGTAAGTAAGTCATAAGTGTTCACGAGATGGCAGCTTGGTGTAAGTAAGTACCGGACGTGACAATCACTATGAAAATCATAATTTCTCACATCTTATGCACTAAAATATGGGATACAAAGCATCAAATAAATAAACTGTTACCAGAAAAAGAGTTAGGTATGGCAACGGTGTTCACTTTTCACCAACAGCAACGGTCATTCTTGACTCTAACCTAACCTAACCTAACCTAAATCAGAAAACCACCTACCTACCTCCCTACCGGACATGCATAGCAGTTATTTAAGACCCCATTCACATAAATAATGGGCACAAAGCATGAATTAATCAAATTTTAACCCAAAAATGATGAACTTGAGGTAAATAAGGCATAGGTGTTCACGAGTTGGCAGCTTAGTGTAAGTAAGTATCGGGTGTGGCAATCACTATGAAAATCATCATTTCTCACATCTTATGCACTAAAATATGGGATACAATGCATCAAATAAATAAACTGTTATCAGAAAATTATGATTTAGAGATGAGTAGGGCAAAAATGTTCACCAGTTGACTAGATAGTGAATGTATGTAAGAGAAAATCACCTCTTTCACAGCCTGTGCACTCAAATATGGGACACAAAGCATGAAGTAAATAAAATGTAACCAGAAAAATTATGATTTAGAGGTGTGTAGGGCAAAAATGTTCACCAGTTGACTAGATAGTGAATGTAAGTATGAGACATGGTAATCACTGAGAAAATCACCTCTTTCACAGCCTGTGCACTCAAACATGGGACAAAAAGCATGAAGTAAATAAAAGGTAACCAGAGAATGAGGATTTAGAAGTGATTATGGAAAAATATTTAGCAGCTGACAGTGTTACTTACATGTCCATAATGGTTGTTAACGAATATTATCCCCACCTCTAAGGTTTATACAGTGGTCATAATTGCTCTTGCAGCATGTCCAGTAATCCAGTGTTTAACTACACTTCATCCTCAGCACTGTGAATTATGATTGTTTAAACAAGAACGAAAATACCGCAGACAATCTGACAACCCTCCACTCTTCACAGAGGTTGAGAGAAAGCTAACAGGAGGGGGAAAGCGTGGGAAGGAAGCCAGTCGGAACGCGCGGGAAATTTAAACGGATGTGGTCGGGAAAAAACATTTTTTTTTTTTTTTTTTGCAATTTTTGGGTTTCGACCATCAGCCTACATGTCTGAACAATGAAATAACCGGATAGTGGTCGTCCGGAAAGTAGAGAGATTACTGTATACATAGAAATGGGGGGATGCGTTCCAGGACCCCCTCGAACCCCCCACTTAAACTTTACCCCTCCTATTTTGAAGTAAGTAATATCTGTAGAAGTAAATAATACCTGCAGATGTAGAGAATGAGGTGGCCATTTTCTTGTACATCTCCATTTTTTTTGGGCAGTCCCAACGGTGGAAGCTGCAAGGCCTAAAGCACTCCCAATCTCCGAGATTCCATGCCCCTCCTCGTGGCGTAATTTCCAATTTCCTCTCCAGAGTTAGAAAATGGCGCTGCTGCTTCTTTGTAGAGAGCTCCCTCGATGCAGGAGATGATGCAGGGCACATGGGAGGCATGTCTAAACAGTACAAAAATGTGTAGAGCTGCAAAAATATCCTAACATGCAGCAAAGCTGTGAGGAGGGACGTGGACTGGTTCCAGGAAAATTTGCTGTGAAGTCAATTCGTCGTCAGACAATTCCCCATCAAAACATGGACGATTCTGTCATTCCATAAATATACTTAATATTGGTTGATTAATACTATAATAACTAATTTCACAGGGAAGTATCATGGTCTATGTTCACTGAATAACGTAGGTTTGGATATTAGTTTATAATTTGCACTTGTAGTCAATAATTAACTTGCTTCTGCCTCGCTGTGACTTTGAATTATAATCTGGTGTCTCCCATAGCTGTCATCAGTAATTTTTATTGTAATTTTTGGATGCAGTAGGTTCAGATTGATTGATTAGCTGAGAATGTAGAGATAATATGAAGATTATTCGTATAATTGAAGTTATTAGCAGTGCTGGGCAGGTGCAAAAGGACTTGCACACCCTTGCATTCCAGTGAATATCGTTTACGCATTGTGCACCGCACGGGACCATGTGCAGTAATCCCTCCATTATTCGGACGTCCAATACTCGGATATACTCACTATTCGGATATTGTGGGCTGCCCAACCCCCAAAATGCCAAAAAATTTGAAAAAAATCGGAAAAAAAAATCGATTTTTTGGGACCGCGTCAGTTTGAATTTCCCGCCTGCGCCGATCGGCTGTGTTTACGCTCGTGGCGCCTGTCTGTCAATTGCCATTACCCACTCAGCTACTGCCTCGTGAACACCTCCGACAATGGCGGCCGAAGTGATTGCTTTTGTGGTGATACCCTACCTCCTACAGTGCTTGATACTGCTTTTCACCTTCTTCATCATCTGTGTGATGATCGTCACTAGACCACATGGGAATTTACTGTTATGTACAGTGCAGTGAAGTGATGTGATTCCAGTTATAAAAAAAAAACATTGTGGAAAGTGTTGGTGATAAGCGCTGGTGATTCTCAAGTGGAAAGGTGTGTCAGGTGCAAGGTCTTCCTGTCAGAGTCTGAGATGATAGAGTGGGTTATAACATCAGGACAGCAGCTTCTTGTTCGTAAGTACCCTAACTTCACGCCTAACCTGTTTTCATCATGCTGTAAATGTGTTAAAAAATTACCAAAAATGTTAATCATAATTTCCTGCTTGCAATTTAATTTTTCCATGCATGGTTCTTAAGTGCACTAGCTAGGAAAAAGGTGGAACCCAGTGAATTTCATATTCGGTCCTAACCTAACCTAACCTAACCTATCCTAACCTAACCTATGATTACCATAAAGATTTTCATGCCTAACCTGGTTTCATCATGCTGTAATTGTGTTAAAAAACTACCCTAAATGTTAATCATAATTTCCTGCTTGCAATTTAATTTTTTCATGCATGGTTCTTAAGTGCAACAGCTAGGAAAAAGGTGGAAGCAGTGAATTTCATCTCCGGTCCTAACCTAACCTAACCTAACCTATGCTTACCATAAAAATTTTCATGCCTAACCTGTTTTCATCATGCTGTAAATGTGTTAAAAAATTAACCTAAATGTTAATCATAATTTCCTGCTGGCAATTTAATTTTTTCATGCATGGTTCTTAAGTGTAACAGCTTGGAAAAAGGTGGAAGCAGTGAATTTCATCTCCGGTCCTAACCTAACCTATGCTTACCATAAAGATTTTCATGCCTAACCTGTTTTCATCATGCTGTAAATGTGTTAAAAAAATTACCAAAAATGTTAATCATACTTTCCTGCTTGCAATTTAATTTTTCCATGCATGGTTCTTAAGTGCACCAGCTAGGAAAAAGGTGGAAGCAGTGAATTTCATGTCCGGTCCTAACCTAACCTAACCTAACATTGTGTTAATCATAATTTCCTGCTTTTAATTTAATTTTTTCATACATGGTTCTTAAGTACACCAGCTAGGAAAAAGGTGGAAGCAGTGAATTTCATGTCTGGTCCTAACCTAACCTATGCTTACCATAAAGATTTTCATGCCTAACCTGTTTTCATCATGGTGTAAATGTGTTAAAAAATTACCAAAAATGTTAATCATAATTTCCTGCTTGCAATTTAATTTTTCCATGCATGGTTCTCAAGTGCACCAGCTAGGAAAAAGGTGAATGCCAGTGAATTTCATGTCCGGTCATAACCTAACCTAACCTAACATTGTGTTAATCATAATTTCCTGCTTTTAATTTAATTCTTTCATGCATGGTTCTTATGTGCACCAGCTAGGAAAAAGGTGAAAGGCAGTGAATTTCATGTCCGCTCATAACCTAACCTAACCTAACCTAACCATTTTTCTGGTAGCAATTTACATCATTTACTGTATTTGATGCTTTGTATCCAATAATTTTGTGCATAAAATGTGAGAAAAGATGATTTCCATGTCAGATACTTACTTATACTGTACTATGCTGGCAAGTTCTGAGCACCTATGACTCACTCACCTCTAAATCATCATTTTTTGGTTAAAATTCAATAAATTCATGCTATGTGTGCATTATTTATGTGAAAAGGGACCTAAATAAGAGCTATACATGTCCAGTAGGGAGGTAGGAAGGTAGTTTTCTGATTTAGGTTAGGTTTGGTTAGGGTCATGAAAAACCAATGCTGGAGCTTCAGGACCAATATCCGGACAAAACCAATATTCGGACATGCCTTTGGCTCTATTATGTCGGATAATGGAGGGATTACTGCACTTTTGTACATGAAAAGGCAGGCGCGCAAGTGCAAATTTAGTTGCACTTGCACAAATGAATTTGCATATGCGCACCTGCTGTGCGCACCTGTCGCGCAATCCACAGGACAAGTGGTCTTGGGAATGGCTGAACAAGGGATAGGGGAGGCTCGGGCGGGTCACGAGGGCTGGATTGTTGGGGCCAGGCAGGAGCGTAGTGGTGACATGTAGACGTGTATGGTATGTAGGAGGTCTACTGGGCCTTGAGAGCAGGCCGTGAAGCCAATGCCCAGCCGGACACACACACGCACACACACACGGAGTGGCAGCCACAGCGAGAAGACGTGTCTCAAACCACCTCAACAAACCCTAAGTAGTTTTCAGGAATTGTCCTGTCTCCAGTCTTGTTAATAATTTTAAGTATTGCAAGTTATTATAGTCTATCAAAAATGTAAAGAACAATGGTCATTAAGTATACATGAATGTTTTTATAGGAATTTTGGGAACAGCTGTTCAGTTTAGTACTGCAACCGACCTTAAACATGGCTGACCATGTAAACACTGGGGAACCGGAATTCCCAGGATTTGACAGTGAAACAAATGTAATGGACCTGGTTAAAACATTGATTATGAGAATTAGTGGTCTAGAAAAGAAAGTGGAAGATCTAGTATCAAGAGACATGCCTGAAAAGACCGAAAATACTATACAGAGTTTGATACAGGCCAATGAGACAGCGAACCAGGAGATCGAGAATTTAAAAAGAGAAAATATTGAATTACGGAGAAAACTAGAAGAAAGCAGTAACCAAACAGAGAAGGTAAGTAGTGTGTTAGAAGAGCAAAAGGCAAAGTGGGCACATGTGGAAAAAGAACAGAAAGAAGTAGTCAGTTTAAGGGAAATTATTCAGGAAGAAAGGGAAATGAACAAGAAAAAAATGGAAGAAAATGTAGTGAAAATATTGAAGAAAAAAGAGAAAATAGTGAGAGAAACAGTAGAAAGGAACAGATGCGTGATAATATTTGGAAACAGGGAGGAAGAAGAAAAAGTTAGGTCTGTGAGACTCGAGAGAGACTCAAATCAGGTGAGGCAACTATTGGACAAGATCGATCCCGAAGGAAACAAGTGGGAAAAAGAAATTGAGGAAGTAAGGAGGATAGGGCCATATAAGAAAGGGGAAGCAAGACCAATGAGAGTCAAGATGTCTTCAGAAAGTGTTGTAAATGACATACTTAAGGTGACCTGGAAACTAAGTAAAGAGGCAGGAATGGAAAATATTATAGTAAGAAAAGACTTGAATGAAGAAGAAAGAGAAGTCTTAAAATCTTTGAAGGACCAAGTAAAGGAAAAAAATGACAGGAGGACAGAGGAAGAACGTAAAACTTTTTTTTGGAGAGTGATGGATATGAAGGTAAGGAAGTGGTATGTGAAGAACTAGACGTGAAGGAAACAAAGGGGATGGATATGAATATGAAAAAGAGAAGAACGAGTAAAGATAACAACAGTGCAGCAAATCTGAGCATCATGTATAGTAACGTAGATGGATTAATATCTAAGAAAGGGGAAATTGGAGACTACTTAAATGAAAATAAACCTGAAATTGTTTGCCTAGTAAAGACTAAATTGCCCCGAGATGTCGATATAAAATTATTTGGCTGGAATAATTATAAGATTTGGAGGAAGGATAGAGAAGGCAAATTTGGGGGAGGAACAGTGATATTAACCCATAATGACCTAAGAGTAAAGAATATAGAAATTGAAAATACTAAGGCTGAACTTTTGGGAGTTGAAATAGAGGGACAATTATGGAGAAAAAACGGATGTAAAAGTTTTTTATATGCCCCCCAAAACTAGGGCATGGACAAAGGAAGATTACGAACAGTTAATAAGTGAATCCATTATTAGGCTAGAAATGTTAACTGAATGAAGAAATAGAATAATATTAATGGGAGATTTTAACTGTAGAGAAGTTGATTGGGAAAGTACGGATGCTGGGAACAATGAAGAATCATGGGGAAATAAATTAATGGAATTGATGATGGAAAACATGTTAACCCAGTTGATCAAAGAAAACACAAGAATTAGGGGTGATGATGAACCATCCAGGCTTGACCTACTATTCACAAAGGACCCAAATGATGTGAGGAACATAACCTACCATTGCCCCTTTGGTAAAAGTGATCATCTGGTAACTGAGATGGACGTGGTAGGAGTGAGGGAAGGAGAAAGAGATGAAAAACACAGAGAAAATATATACAATTATGGGAGGGCAAACTTTGCTTCCCTGAGAATCTTTTTCCAATATGTAGAATGGAGTAAAATGAATATGATCACAAATGTTGATGAGAAATATGAGTTTTTGACAGAAGTATATAAAACAGGAGTTACTAAGTATGTCCCAAAATTTTCTGCAGCTATGGAAAGGAAGAAAGAATGGTTTAACAACAGATGTAGGATGGCACAAGAGGCAAGAAAAAAAAGCATGGAAGAAAGTGAGAAGAAGGTATAGTGAAAGGGCCTGGGAGGAGTACAAGCAGGTTAGAAATGAATATGTAAGGATACGGAGAGAAGAGGAAAGGAAATACGAAAAAGATATTGTATCTAACTGTAAAAAAGAGCCGAAACTATTTTATAGGTTTGTAAATGGCAAAATGAAAGTTAAGGACAGTATAATACGACTGAGGGATGGAGATGAAACATACGAAAGAGAGGAAGACTTGTGTGAAATAATGAACAACAAGCTACAGTCAGTTTATGTATTGGAAGACGAATTTAGGGAGCCTGAAATGGAACCCAGGCTGACGAGAATGACCGAAATTACAGTTGACATGGATGAGGTGCTACAGCTGATGAAGGATTTGGATGTGAGAAAATCAATGGGACCAGATGGTGTGGCTGGATGGATCCTGAAGGAATGTGCCGACCAGTTAGTGTGGCCAGCCTATGTCATTATCAAAACCTCGCTTCAAAATGGACAGTTACCTAAAGATTGGAAAAGAGCAAGTATTGTGCCAATCTTTAAGGGAGGAGATAGGGAGGATCCACTTAATTATAGACCTGTGTCACTAGTATTGTTTGTAAAATCTGTGAGAAAGTTATTAGAAAAAGATGGATAAAGTATTTAGAAGAAAATGAAGTGATAACACCAAGACAGTTTGGTTTTAGGGAAGGAAGATCATGTATTACTAACCTACATGTATTACTAACCTACTAAGTTTCTACAGTAGGGTAACAGATGTCGTACAGGAGAGAGAGGGATGGGCAGACTGTGTCTATTTGGATCTTAAGAAAGCATTTGACAGGGTACCCTATAAGAGACTATTGTGGAAGTTGAGGACATTTGGAGGGGTGCATGGGAAACTATTAAAGTGGATGGGAGATTATTTGACAGGAAGGCAGATGAGAACAGTAATAAGAGACAAGGTATCACAATGGAGAAATGTGACTAGTGGAGTACCCCAGGGCTCTGTCTTGCCCCAGTAATGTTTCTGATATATGTAAATGATTTGCCAGAGGGTTTGAATAGTTACATGAGTATGCTTGCAGATGATGCTAAAATTATGAAACATATTAAATGTATTGATAGTTGTAAAGAACTGCAAGAGGACTTGGACAAAATACACAGCTGGAGCCAGACTTGGAAAATGGACTTTAATGCCAAGAAGAGTCATGTATTAGAAATGGGTATAAGTGAAAGAAGACCACACTGGACATATAAAATGGGCAATGAGATGATTAGTAAAAGAAAGGATGAGAAAGATTTGGGAGTGATTATTCGGGATGACTTGTCACCAGAAAAGCATATAAACAAAATTACTGGGGGAACTTATGGATTACTGACCAACATGAGAGTGGCCTTTAATTATATGGATGAGGAAATGTTGAGGGAGTTGATAGTGACCACGATAAGACCAAGACTAGAGTATGCGGCGGTGGTATGGTCACCTCATTTGAAGAAGCATATTGATAAACTAGAAAGGGTCCAACGGATGGCAACGAAGATGATACCGTGTTTAAGGGAACTCACCTACGAGGAGAGATTGGAAAAACTGAAGTTACCAACATTGCACGAGAGAAGGGAAAGAGGTGACTTGATCACGATATTTAGAAATGTAAGAGAATTGGAAAGGATGGATAGAGAGGATCTTTTTGTGTTGGATGATGGAAGAACATGAGGTCATGGCTTCAAGTTGAGGAAAAGTAGATGTCTTAATGATCTCAAAAAGTTCAGTTTCCCGAATAGAAGCATAAGTATTTGGAATGACTTAGACAAAGAGGTGGTGCAGGCGAAAAACATTCATGTATTTAAAACTAGATTAGATGAATGTAGATATGGAGACGGGACAACACGAGCTTAGCTCAATTCCTGTATACTACAAATAGGTAAATACAAATAGGTAAATACACACACACACACAAATCTTAAAATGCTTCAACCCAGATAATGTATTTTAATATTTAATATTGGAGAGAGCACTTTAATGAATTGTTGAACATAGAGAATGAAAGTAATGCAAGTATAAGTGGCTGAGGACTGGCTGGGAGAAGGAGGGATGTGGGAAGAGGGGAAGAAATCAGTAGGATGGAGGTTGTGGAAGCAATGAAGAAAGTTAAAATGGGGAAAGCCCCAGGAATTGATGGAGTGTGTGGTGAAATGCTGAAATATGGGGAAGAGATAGTAACAGAATGGACGTGGAAGGTGCAGTTTGGCCTGGGAGAAAGGTAGAGTCCCGGAGGACTGGAAGCCAAGTATAATTATTCCCCTGTACAAAGGAAAAGGGGAAAAAGAAGTGTGTGGTAATCATAGGGGCATTTGCCTTCTATGTGTAATGGGAAAAGTATATGGTAGGATACTTATTGACAGAGTTAGGGAAATAACAGAGGAATTAGTTGGAGAAGAACAGGGAGGTTTTAGGAAGGGAAGAGGCAGTGTTGATCAGATATTCATTCTTAGATCTTTAGTAGAAAAGTTTCTAGAGGAGGGAAAGAAGTTGTATGCAGCCTTCACGGATTTGAAGAACGCATATGACAGGATGGACAGACAAGGATTGTGGAAAGTATTAAGAATATATGGAGTACATGGGAAGTTGCTGAAGGCCATGAAGAGTATGTATGAGGGTGCTAAGGTTGAAGTGCATGTGGATGGTGAACTGAGTGAATTTCTCCATTTGAAGGTTGGATTGAAACAAGGATGTGTCATGTCTCTGTGGTTGTTCAATCTGTATATGGATGGGGTTACAAAAAATATACAAGGTAGGGCACTGGATGTTGGAGTGGCCCTAGTGAGAGAGGGCAGTGTTTGGAAACTCCTTGTACTGTTGTTTGCAGATGATACTGTGTTGTTAAGTGAAGACGAAGGGGAGCTGCAAGGATTGGTAGATGAATTTGGGAGTGTGTGTAAGAAGCGGAATCTAAAGATGAATGTAGGGAAGAGTAAAGTGATGGTCTTCGAGAGAAGTGAAGTCAGTGAACGTACAGTGAGACTGGATGGGGAGGATATGGAGAATGTGAGTTCATTTAAGTACTTGGGTAGTGTGATGTGTAAGAATGGAAGTTTAGAGGGTGAAATGCTTGAAAGGGTGCAGCAGGGAAGAAAGGTTGCTGGTTTCTTGAAAGCAGTGATAAGGAACAGGGAAGTGAGCATGGAAGTGAAAAAGCTGCTACATGACAGTATTTTGATACCAACTCTAACATATTTGGGGGAGGTGGTGGCTCAATCGGTAGAGAGGTGGCCTGCGGTCCCACGGACCCAGGTTCGAATCCTCGCTGGGGCAGGGAACAGTTTAAGGATTTGAAATTCAGCAAATCAGGCTTTACTGATCTACCAGACGACCCGCCGACATGTCGTAAAAATACTTCCGCTAATACCAATACACCAGTCCTGTATGAGACAGCCCTAGCATGAATTCAATATGGACAGTGGGTGTTAGCACCGAAGTGGTGACATGGTATGTAGGAGGACTGCTGGGCCATGATAGCAGGCTGTGAAGCCTATGCCCAGAGTCGGACACATAAAAAGAAAAAAAAAAAAATATGGAAGTGAAGCTTGGACACTGTTGGAGGGACAGAAGTCAAGAGTGAGAGCAGTGGAAATGAGTTATTTGAGAGGAGCATGTGGAGTCACATAGAGAGGCAGACTGACAAATGAGTAAGTGAAAGAGCATTGTAGTGTGGATGTGGATGTGATAGGAAGTGTTAGGTGAAACACATTAAGGTGGTTTGGGCATGTGGAGAGGTTGGAGAGTGAGAGACTGATGAGGAGAGTGTATGTGAGTAAGGTGGAGGAGGGAGGGGGAGGCCGAGGATGAGATGGAGTGATGGAGTGAAGAGGTATATGAGAGAGGGGAGTGTGAGATGGGAGCAGGGCAGTGAAATGGCGGGGGACAGAGCGACATGGAGGCGATTTGTTTGTGACCACCCCTTATGGGATTAAGGCATCTGGCAATAGATAGATAGATAGATAGAATATTTTTTTAAATTATTATTATTATTAAAAAATAATAAAAATACATTATTTATTAAGAGTAGCATATGCAATTCCTTACAAAAATCATTAAAACACATTATTTAAATCAAATATCCACAACCTAATAATTTATTAGGCTGTGGACATTTGATTTAAATAATATGTTTTAACAAGTATTGTAAGGAATTGCATATGCTATTGGATATCTATATTAAATTATTACATAAAATGTCTTGAGAAAATGGAGATAAAAGTAAAACTGGCAACATTACAGCATTTGTTTCCCTGTCCCTCCGCTCCGCTCACTCCTCTGTATGACCTTCCATGAGTTAACAACCCCTTGCTCCAGTCCTACCGCCTTAGTCACTTAGTGTGTGTGTAAGGTGAATCATTTTATTTCACAGTAAATAATTTCAATTTAATTTGTCAGTAATGCATCCCCCCATTGCCAGGAGTACTGCACAGTCTTGGCAGCCAGATGCAGAGAGTGAAATTCAAATGACCGAGAGAGTGGAAATAAATCAGTTATTTGAGAGGAGCATGTCGAGTTACATGGAGAGACAGACTGACAAATGATGTGAAGGATCACTGTGGTGTGGATGTTGATGTGATAGGAAGTGTTAGGAGAAACACATTAAGGTGGTTTGGCCTTATGGAGAGGATGGAGAGTGAGAGACTAATGAGGAGAGTGTATGAGAGGGAGTGGGAGGCTATGGATGAGATCGAGGCATGGAGTGGAGAGATATATGAGAGAGATGGGGGTGTGAGTTGGGAGCAGGGCAGTAAAATGGCAGGGGACAGGGTGGCATGGAGGTGATTTGTTGTTTGTGGCCAGTGGCCACCCCTTACAGGATTAAGGTGTCTGGCAATAGATTGATAGAATAATAATAAATAAAAGTACAGTATTCACTCTACTATTCGGACACCCATTATTCAGATCCCTCACTATTCGGACTTTGTGGGCTGTCCGCCCCCCAAAATGCCCCAAAATTTGAAAAAATCTGAAAAAAAAAAAAAAAAAAAAAACATTTTGGGGGGACTGTGTCAGTTTGAATTTCCCGCGCGCGCCGATAGGCTGTGTTTTCGCGCGTGGCACCTGTCTGTCCGTCCCATTTCCCGCTCCGCTTCTGGCTCGTAAACACGCTCCGACAATGGCGGCCGAAGTGATTGCTTTTGTGGTGATACCCTACCTCCTGTCGGGCCTGATGCTGCTCTTCACCTTCTTCATCATGTGTGTGATGATGGCCCTGCCTCCTGAGAAGAGGAAGAAAGTGGTTCTGACTCTGGAGAAGAAGAGGGAGGTATTGGAGAAGGTGGATGCCAGGTGGCCGACATCACGGATTCGTCGCGATTTCAACCTCCCTCACTCCACCTTGTTTGATATTAAGAAGTCCCAAGACAAACTACAGAAGTACACGGCTGATTTCGCTTTGAAGACCAAACGAAACGTGGAGAGGAAGGTGATGTTTACTCCTAAGTATGCAGACATCGACCGGTCCACGCTGATTTGGTATCAACAACAACGTGCTGCTGGTGTGTTGGTATGTGGAACGGAGCTGAAAGCTGCTGCTGGGAAGTTCGCAAGGCTCCAGGACTCGTCACTAGACCACACGGGAATTTACTGTTATGTACAGTGCAGTGAAGTGATGTGATCCCAGTTATGCAAAAAAAAACGTTGTGGAAAGTGTTGGTGACAAGTGCTGGTGATTGTCAACTGCAAAGGTGTGTCAGGTGCAAGGTCTTCCTGTCAGAGTCTGAGATGATAGAGTGGGTTATACATCAGGACGGCGGCTTCTTTTTTGTAAGTACCCTAACTTCATCAAAATTCCTTGTTTTGTTATCTCCATATCATTAATCTCATGCATAAACTGTGTGCAAGATGATTTCCATAATGGTTTTCATGTGTAACCTGTTATCATCATGCTGTAAATGTGTAAAAAAATTTCCCTAAATGTTAATCATAATTTCCTGCTTTCAATTTAATTTTTTCATGCATGGTTTTTAAGTGCACCAGCTATGAAAAAGGTGAATGCCAGTGAATTTCATGTCCGGTCATAACCTAACCTAACCTAACCTAACCTAACCTAACCTAACCTAACCTAGCACTGTGTTAATCATAATTTCCTGCTTTTAATTTAATTTTTTCATGCATGGTTTTATTAAGTGCACCAGCTACGAAAAAGGTGACTGCCTTTGATTATTGTGCAAGATGATTACCATAAAGATTTTCATGTCTAACCTGTTTTCAGCATGCTGTAAATGTGTTAAAAAATTTCCCTAAATGTTAATGATAATTTCCTGCTTTCAATTTAATTTTTTCATGCATGGATTTTAAGTGCACCAGCTATAAAAATGGTGAATGCCAGTGAATTTCATGTCCGGTCATAACCTAACCATTTTTCTGGCAACAATTTACATCATTTACTGTATTTGATGCTTTGTATCCAATAATTTAGTGCATAAATTGTGAGAAAAGACGATTTCCATGTCTGATACTTACTTATACTATGCTGGCAAGTTCTGACTACCTATGCCTTACTCACCTATAAATCATCATTTTTTGGTTATAATTCAATTAATTCATGCTTTGTGTGCATTATTTATGTGAAAAGGGACCTAAATAAGTGCTATACATGTCCGGTAAGGAGGCAGGAAGGTAGTTTTCTGATTTAGGTTAGGTTAGGTTAGGGTCATGAATGACCGGTGCTGGAGCTTCAGGCCCAATATTCGGACAAGACCAGTGTCCGGACATGCCTTTGGCTCTATTACGTCGAATAGTGGAGGGATTACTGTAGTATGCTAATTTAATAATTCTCAATATTTTACAGCAGTTAAAAAATACACATATTAGAATATAATAATAATAAATAAAAGTAAGTACAGCTATGCTAATTTAGTTAAATATCTGAATATTTTACAGTAATCCCCACAAATATATACAAATGGTTTGCGCATGCGCTTTGTGACATTGTGCAAGCTAAATATTAGTCAGATTGTGCACTTGCGCTTAAGCAAGGTGGTGAACTGTGGATTGCGCATTGCGCTTGGACAAGGTCCTTTTTCGTTTGCGCTGCCCACCACTAGTTATTAAGCATTTATATAAACGCCAATGTCTCATATGTAGCCTTATGTTAACACGCCCCGTCCTGGCAGATTCTTAACCAATTACCTCCCCCAATCCTGGCAGTTCCCCCCGCCCTAAAACCTCCGCTTTTTATGAAACCGAAAATTCATAGAGAAATCGTCCACCTGACCTTTTAAATGCTGCTACAGGTGAGAATACCCTCACATGGCTGTGTTTTCTATGGGCCTTGGCCCCTCAGAAAATGTGATCTATGGGAGGGTAACTATTCCAAGCCACTTATAATAGTTTTATTTATTTATTTGGTACGAATTTATATGTAGTACAAGTGTATATTGGTTATCACACAGTAATATAGGTGATATAAGCGTTGTTTCACACACCAAACACATCAACATACCGCACCTTTTTTTGCGACATTGCCTGATCATCATTTCTGTTTCTTCTTCTAACACTACATAAACTTTGTCCTCCACATTGTCATCGATTGGGGAATCACTCTGGCCCTGAATTTCATACCATAGCACAACATGTCTTTACTGGCCAGGTCACTGGTAACAGGTGAGTTGCCTACACAATGGCATGCGGAGAATCCGTCACCTGATTCACATTTCAATATACAGTAACTATATTTTTTTTTCGTTAATACCATCTATTTGATGCCATATTTTACATTTATTATAAAAAGAATAAACCACCATCAGCTTCATAACTCATATAACTCGAAAAATAATACACTTGCTAAATTAACTGATATATAAATAAATGACGGGGAATCATCATGATCCCGAAAAGTCCTGATGGCGAATTGTCTTGTCACTGTTGTGATGGCCTTGCTGCAAGCATGCGCCCATTTTGAATTTTTCGTATTTCCTTTTGCTTCGCTTTTCGTATCATCAAGACAGAAACCTTTCGCATTGTGGAATTTGTCCTGCATTCCTCGCTTTTGTAACATTGAAAATTCATATATCAGGTTTTCGTTTATCGAGGACTCTATCTATCTATATATTGCCAGACAACTTAATCCCGTAGGGGGTGGCCACAAACAAATCGCCTCCATGTCGCTCTGTCCCCCGCCATTTCACTGCCCTGCTCCCAGCTCACACCCTCCTCTCTCATATACCTCTCCACTTCATCCCTCCATCTCATCCATGGCCTCCCCTTCCCTTTCCCCCCCTCCACCTCACTCACATACACTCTCCTCATTAGTCTCTCACTCTCCATCCTCTCCACATACCCAAACCACCCTAATGTGTTTCACCTAACACTTCCTATCACATCCACATCCACATTACAATGCCCCTTCATTTCCTCATTTATCTGTCTCTCCTTGTGACTCCACATGCTCCTCTCAAATAACTCATTTCCACTGCTCTCATTCTTGACTTCCGTCCCTCCAACAGGGTCCAAGCTTCATTTCCAGAGTTGGTATCACAATACTGTCATGTAACAACTTTTCACTTCCATTCTCACATCCCTGTTTCTTGTCACTGTTTTCAACGAACCAGCAACCTTTCTTCCCTGCTGCACACTTTCAAGCACTTCACCCTCGAAACTTCCATCCTTACATATCACTCTACCCAAGTACTTAAACACGCTCACATTCTCCATATCCTCCCCATCCAATCTCACTGTACATCCACTGACTTTATTTCTCTCAAAGACCACCACTTTACTCTTCCCTACATTCACCTTCAGATTCCGTTTCTTATACACTTTCCCAAACTCATCTACCAAGCCTTGCAGCTCCCCTTTGTCTTCACTTAGCAACACAGTATCATCTGCAAACAACAGTACAGGGAGTTTCCAAACACTGTCCTCTCTCACTAGGGCCACTCCAACATCCACTGCCCAACCTTGTATCTCTTTTATAACCCATCTATATACAGATTGAACAAACACGGAGACATGACATCCTTGTTTCAATCCAACCTTCAAATGGAAAAATTCACTCAGTTTGCCATCCACACACACTGCAGTCTTAGCACCCTCATACATACTCTTCGCGCCCTTCAACAACTTCCCATCTACTCCATATATTCTTAATAATTTCCGCAATCCTTGTCTATCTACCCTGTCATGTGCTTTCTCCAAATCCATGAAGGCTGCATACAACTTCTTTCCCTTCTCTAGAAACTTTTCCACTAAGGATCTAAGGAAGAATATCTGGTCTACACAACCTCTTCCCTTCCTAAAACCTCCCTGTTCTTCTCCAACTAATTCCTCTGTTATTTCCCTAACTCTGTCTATAAGTATCCCACCATATACTTTTCCTATTACACCGCATACTTCTTTTTCCCCTTTTCCTTTGTACAGGGGAATAATTATACCTGACTTCCAATCCTCCGGGACTCTACCTTCCTCCCAAGCCAATCTCCACACCTTCCACATCCATTCTACTACTGTCTCTCCCCCATGCTTCAGCATTTCACCACACACTCCGTCAATTCCTGGGGTCTTCCCCATTTTATATATAAATGTGTTTACAGTATATATATATATACTGTTTTTGCTTTAGAAAGGGTCTAACATGCTTCCATGCGTCGGACTTGGCCACCTGTTGGTGGTTCTCCATGCTGCTCAATCTCTGGCAGCTTCTCTGTTCAATCCCTAATCCCTGAGGTCACACTCAATAACCTCGTCTCGTCTTTTTTGGTCTACTTCTCGGAACCGTACCCCCTAATGTTAACACTTCTCACTTTATGCACCCAATTATCATTCCCCATCCTCTCCACAAGACCAAACTATGTCAATCTACCTCTCCTGATCACAACACCAATACACTCCAGCCCCTTCCTGCCTCTCAACTCAACTATAAACCCAGCCCCCCCAGGCCTCTCCCTCAAGGACACACTGCACATCCACCTAATCACTGTCATTTCTGTACGTTTGAGCCTGCAACTATCCTCTTCCTTTACTGCCCAGGTCTCACTACCATACAGCACTACACTCCTAACACATGCCACATACAAAGATCCCTTAGCATGGAGGGACAGCCTTCTCAATGTCAGGAGAGGTAACAGCTCCCTGAACTTCTTCCAACCACTCCTAACTCTAGCCACAGAGTTAGCTCCAGCCCCACCTCCAGCACACAGCATGTCTCCCAAATAACAAAACTCTTCCACACACTCAAAGGACTCACCACCATGATCAGTCCTTTCATGCCTGACAATCTCCACATGCTCTCCCCAACACACCACACATATGAAATCAGCATTATCTTGCAGTTTACATCTCTTATGCACCCACTTATCACAAACACTGCCAAGACGCAATTACTTTCCATGCCCTTGTGGCAAATTGCACATGGCCACTCTCTCTTCTTTGACTACCACCACCAGCCCTAGATATCATCACTTTGGTTTTTTATCTGCATTTACTCTTAACCCCTTGTGTCCAATACCATCTCTCCACTTCCTAAATATTTCCTCTGCCTCCCTTTCATTTTATGCAATCAACACCAAATCATCAGCAAACAACATCATGTGAGAGGGCTTCAAGTACCATGATAAACAACAAGAGGCTCAAGACTGACCCCTGATGTACACCAACATTCACGGAAAACTCATCACTCAAATCTCCATTCACCCTTACCTGGGTGCCAGCACCCACATATGTGGCCATAAACACCCTAACCCACCACTCTACAAACCCAAGCTTTCTCAATGCCCACTTCACCACCTCACTAGAGACTCTGTCACAAGCCTTCTCCAAATCAACAAAAACAAAATACTGTACTGTACAGTTCCCTTTCCCTCCCAACACATTTTTCCTGAAACTGTCGCACAATGAACATGGCATCAGTGGTTTATTTGTGAGGCATAAACCAAAACTGCATCTCATCAATATTCACTCTTTCTCTAATCATACCCTCTAGAACTCTCTCCATTACCTTCATTATAAGGTCCACAAGCATTATTTCTCTATACAGTACAGTGTTTCAGTAAGAGAGTAGGCCACCATGCTCTCCAATACAAGTTTCTCTAACTGTCAACATCAAACTTCATGCACATTATACACTACACTTCCTTCTCCAAAAAAAAAGAAAAGAAAAAAAAAAAAACCAACAACAACCCAAAGCAAAACATGGGGAGGGGGGGGGGGGGAACTATAAATACTCCCACCATCTGCCCCTCTCCCGGTGACAACTCAGTGAGTTGGAACCACTGTCTGACTCACTTCTTCATTTCTGCAACATTCGCGACCTTTCCTCTTACTTTCGCTCTGTTGAGCACCACCTTTTCTCCTCTAAACTTCACTTTCTCTTCTTAACTGAGACTTATCTGTCTGAGGCAACTGATAACCCTTTTCTGTATCCTCTTACTTTCTCTATACTCATTTCAAAGCCAAAGGTGACTCTCATGTTCCTGAACTTGATTCTTCTGAATTCTCTACTCTCTGGCTTAGGCTTTCCTGTCATTCTCTGACTAAATATATCTGTGCTGTTTACTTATCCCCTAATTCTACTATGAAAAATTCTTTGACTATCTTACTTCTATGATGGAACACATCCTATACCTTTCTCCTTCTCTGAAATCTCCATTCTAGGAGATTTCAGTGTTCACCACCACCTTTGCCTCTCCTCTCCT
Organism: Birgus latro; assembly: GCA_018397915.1. Classification (NCBI taxonomy): domain Eukaryota; kingdom Metazoa; phylum Arthropoda; class Malacostraca; order Decapoda; family Coenobitidae; genus Birgus; species Birgus latro. Next base: position 40,038 of record JAGKTI010003070.1, on the reverse strand, counting down.
TTCACTGATCCACCTGGTGAACAAGCCTACATCTTTTCTATCCTTAATGATCTAGAGCAGCTTGTACAGTACCCTACCTGTATCCCTGACTGCCTTGGAGAGAGTTCTAATATACCTGACCTATTCCTTACGACGAATCCTTTGTGATTACGCTGTTAATCTTTCCTCTCCGTTGGGTTCCTCCGATTACAACCTTATTACCTTAGCCTGTCCCATCGCTTCAGTACGGCCTGTGGACCCTCCAAAGAAACATCATTTGATTGGGAGGCCCTCAGGCTTGATTTTCCCTGGAATGATTATTGATTCCATGGCCAGGAGCCATCTGGGTGTGCCATGTGGTCATCCTCTTTTAGGGTCTTTGGTAAGAGCTTTGCCATTGAACTTGACATATCAAAGGCTTTCGATCGAGTCTGGCATAAATCTTTAATTTCCAAACTGCCCTCTTATGGTTTCTATCCTCCTGTCTGTGCCTTCATCTACAGCTTCCTTTCTGGTCGTTCTATAGCTGCTGTTGTAAACGGCCACTGTTTTTCTCCTAGATCTATCAACAGTGGTGTTCCTCAGGGCTCTGTTCTATCACCAACTCTCTTCCTTTTATTCATCAATGACTTTCTCAGTTGTACATCTAACCCTATCCACTCATACACTGATGATTCCACCCTTCACCTTTCCATTCAGTTCCTGCAACATCCATCTCAGCAGTTACTTCAACAAACAAGGGATGAGGTTATGGCACACCTAATGTCTGACTTGGCTCATAACTCTGACTGGGTTAGAAGAAATCTTTTTTTTAATGCTTCAAAGACTCAGTTCTTACACCTATCAACAGGACAAAATCTTCCACAGGTGTTCCCACTAATGTTTAATAATATCCAGCTCAATCCTGAATCATCCTTAACCCGCCAAGTCCCATCGACGAATGGTGTACGTCGCTACTTTTTTCTGCAGACAGACCCAACGACGTACACCGTACGTCACGCAATTGCAAGGCCCATTGTGTGCACATTTTTCAACATTCGCGGGTGATTTTTGGTAGGCATATGTGGGAGACCTTCCTCTACCTGCTGTCAAGCGGGGATACTGCCTGGCCCCTCTTAACCCCCCCTTCCCCCTCCTCCGCCCCACACTGGCCAATTCACCTGTTAGCAGTAAGCTGGCCAGTAAAGGTATGTTGCCCCACGGTCTCTCTAATGACGAAATTCACGGTGAAAGTGATTCCTGAGGTGGAGGACAAAGAAACAAAGAAGCTAGAGGTAGAAACAAACAGAAGTGATGAGGTGGTAATGTCGTAAAGGAAGGTGCCACATATTGGGGTTTTGGGTAAGTGAACAATTCTTATAAACGCCTATATTATTTTGTGAAAACCATTATAGACTTTTACTACACATAAATTCGTACCAAATAAATGAAATAAATACATAATTTAAAGTGGCTTGAATTAGTCAACCCTTCCATAGTTTGTTTTCTTAGCCAGGTACCCTGAAAAAGGAGGAAAACGTAAGGTTGAGTGACACCTGTATCAACATTTTTTTACCTCAGGATCACGATTTCACTATGAATTTTCGATGTTTTTCAACAAAAGCGAAGGTTTCAGCCAAAAAACAAAAAGTCAAAAATTGGTCGGGATCTGGGGGTAGGCTGGGTAAAAAACCGGTCGGGACTCGGCGGGTTAAACATACTTGAGGTTTCATTCTTTCAGGATTTATCTTGGAAAGATCGTATCACATCTTGTAAAATCTGCTTCTAAGAGAGTAGGTGTGCTAAGCCAACTCTGTGCCTTCTTTACCCCTGAACAATTATTGACTTTATACATGGGTTTTATTTGCCCCCGTGTAGAGTATAACTCTCATGTGTGGGGAGGCTCCCCACATACAGCTCTTCTCAAATTTGGTGGAGTCAAAGGCTTTTCGTCTCATTAACTCTCCTCCTCTTACTGGTTCCCTTCAACCTCTGTCTCTTTGCCATGCTGTTACACCTTTATCTCTTTTCTATCACTATTTCAATGGTCACTGCTTCTCTAAACTGTCTGCTTGCATCCCTCCACCTCTATGATGGGTACATAGCACCCGTCTAGCAACAAACTCTCGTCCCTTTTCTGTCCAACTCTCTGATGCAAGAGTTAACCGTTGTTCCCAGTCCTTCATTTATGCAACAGGTCAACTCTGGAACTGTCTCTCTCTGTCTGTATTTCCTACTTCCTATGATCTCCAGTCTTTCAAACGCAGTGTGTCCAGACATCTTAAAATGAATGGATCTTGAATTTGGCTCACTCTTTTTTTTTTCTTTTTTTTTTTGGAGCTAATAATTTGTGGGCTCCTGGCCTTTGGTTCCTTCTTCCTCGCATTAAAAAAAAAAAAAAAATCTGGACAGCCACTATCCAGACAATCCATTACCCGGAGGCTGTGAGCTAGCTGTTCGAAACCATTATTCGTACTTTTTTTCATTTTATCAGGACAAAATGCTTGCATCCAGGTGTAAATTATGGCTGCACGAACATTTTCGCCCGGCCGGGCGGGAATAGCCTAGTGGCGCCGCCCTGTGTGGCTGGGTAGTTCACCCACCATCCACTAGAGATGCCCTCGGTCGTTCTCAGTTCCCGCACAGCAACCATGTAGCGAACTGATCCTCTCGGACAGTTGTTATGCCGGCACACAGGTGGATTTTGTGGCTGTTCCCTACCTGCTTCTGGCCTAGCTATTCCTTGCATGCCTCTTTCTAGGGTGTATGATAATGAACCCTCCACCAGGGAAAAGGAAGAGGGTACTGCTGACTCAGGAGAAGCAGGAGATCCTGGGTAAGACTAATGTAGGATGGTCGAATCATGCGTGCTGACACTGATTTTATTCTAGCTTACTGTACTGTACCATGATTTTATTCTGTTTCATCATGATTTTATTCCACTTTACCATTGTGTTTTGTGTGCCCACTGCATTTTTCTTGTGCAGACATTTTTTTCAAGCTTTTTTCATGTCAATGCAGGGTATGGTCCTACAGCAGTGACTGCTTGTTTGTGGTTGATGGGTTTGCTTGACCATAGTAATTGCTTGGCTGTGGTAGTAGTAGTAGTAGTAGTAGTAGTAGTAGTAGTAGTAGTAGTAGTAGTAGTAGTAGTTGTTGTTGTTGTTGTTGTTCCCTAGGCAGTCTGGCTGAACAGCCCCGAGTCCCTAAGGAAGGCCATGGCCGAGACCGGGCTTTCCCACAGAGCTCTCAAGGAGTGTATGTTGTGTTGTTGGCATGGGTTATTGTGTGCAATGCAGTCTTCTATGATGTGCTTAATTGTATGGGGTGCTGCATTACATCCTGGGCAGGCATCAACGACAGAGTCATCCAGCCTCTTCTGATAACTTAAGAGGGCTGGATGATGCCCACATCCCAGCCTGGTCAGGTGGACCCTGTCCTCACGAGGGAGGTAGGATTCAGAAGGATGGATATCAGGAGGCCGTGCATGCAGCTGTGTGTTGTCTTTAAGTGACTGAATGGAACGGCGAGTGATTTGATTATGAATATGCTTCTGGAAGCTGTGGTTTATAGGTCTGCTTGACCAGATAGAGTAGTGTTAAACAACAGGAACAAGTGCTGTACTATGTACTGTAGTGGCCTGTTACACTGGCTTTCAAGTTAGGTTATGTATAAAGGGGGGCCACAGGAGAAGTCCATTATCCGAACAGATCTATTTCCCGGACATGCCTTTGGCTCTATTACATCGGATAATCAAGGGATTACTGTAATTTCCACTTTCCACAGCATCACCCTTCCCCTTGTACACATTTACAAATCCATTCTTCAGGTAACCATCTGGGACAACACGCTTATATATACAGTAATTGCACCTATCAAGTCAGTGGCTAACTCCACTCCTATATTTCCTGAGGCGTGCAATATTTCAGCAGTCAACCCAGACACCTGCTGCCTTCCCCACCTGCATTCTATCTACTGCCCTGCCCACAGTAGCAGCATCAATCAATGGCCAAGGGCCAGACACTGGATCTGCTGGCTCCAAACCTTCCCTGTCAAATTACTCATTCAACAACCAGCTTTAATGCACTCTCCAAGCATCTTTAATATCCCCACTGTTCACCGCTACCTTTCCTTCATCATTCTTCGCACACTGTTCACCTAATATTCCTATTCTCCCTCTTCATCTGATTTGTCACCTTAAATATCATATTCTTCCTTTCCACACAATTTAGGTTATAAGGTACATGCCTCTGAGGCTCAACTTTGCCCTGTAAACCTCTTTTCTAGCCCTATGCTTGCCAGCCTATTATTCCTCTTTATTACCACCCTTTCTTCATTCCTGAAAAAGTCTTTTTTTCTCCTTAACTGCAGCTTCTAAAACCTCATCCCACCACCAAGTTACTTTATATCTTGGTGGGCCCCTTGTCCATCCACACAACGAATAGGTAACTCTCAAGAAGTTGTTCTTGAGAGCTATGTACTGTTCTTTAACACTCCTATGAACGGCTCTATTTTCAGCCACCACTCCACTCATCTCGTTATAGAAGGCATCCTTTACTGCTTTGTTTTACAACTTCCATATTTTCCTCCTAGATGCATAGGTCTTCTTTTTCATCACCTGCTTCTTAAGCATCAAGTCACACATCAATGAATTGTGTTGCTGTACACACTCTTCGCTCCCTGTAACTTTGACATCCCTCACTAGCCTCTTATCAGCCCTCCTGACCAGAAAATAGTCTATCTGGCTGTTATTTCCCCCAGACTCGCATGTAATCAACTTACTCTCTCCATCCATCATCCACTTCTACATTGCCCCATGAGAAGCGTAGGAGCCCAGGGCTAGGCAAGTTGGTCCTGACATTTAAGATGAGAGTGACCAGCCTCACTCATCCCTGTGTGGCACTATGTAAGCAACAAACCCCAACCATCCCTTGGATGTAATCCTTCACTGGCTCAATCCGATTGAAGCATTGTAATTACCCACTAAACCACCAGGCACCAAAATTTGGTTATATGGTTACCACCCAGCATAGTAAATGGTTTCCTGGTGTACATGAAACCATTTGGCTTGTCACTCAGTGTACAGTCACCCACAGGCAAAAGGAAGAGGAAAGAATGAAGGAAAGAAACGCAGAAGAGGAAGTGTAAAGTCACCTATACACAGAAGGACGAAGAAAGAATGAAGGAAAGAAAGACAGAAGAGTATGGAAGGAAAGAAGGATGGAAGAGAGGAAAGGGCAGACACCCGAGAGCAGCACTACATCGAGGTGCAAATGCGTGTTGCACACAATCATGTTCACTGCCTCCCCAAAGTCATAAAGCTTGAGACTATATGAAGGAAGCCAGAAGTTTTATGTCTAACCAAAACCAAATTATGCTGTGATATTGATACATAATGTGTGGAGGAAAGACAGAGAGGGAAACTTTGGAGGAGAAATGATTATGACTGGCAAGAAAATAAAAGCAAAAAGGATAAATTCTGGAAGAGCAAAATAGAAATACTAGGAGTAGAACTAACAGACGAACATGGTAGGAAGCTGGATATAGCCATCTTATACAGTATATGCCTCCACAAACTAATGCATGGAAGAGAGATGAGTATGAGCAGCTGGTGAAGGAATCCCAAGATATGCTAAGGATGTTGAATGAGCAGAGAAACTGACTGGTACTAATGAAAGATTTTAACTGCTAAATGGTTGACTGGGAAAGGACTGATGCAGAGTGATGAGGAATCCTGGGGAAAAAGACTGATCGACTTGGTAATGGACAATATGTTAACATAGTTAAACAAAATATGAGAAATTGAAGGATGATATACTTTCAAGACTAGAACCGATCTTTACAAAAGACTGCAATTATATACAGAATGTGCAGTACTATTGCCCCCTGTGAAACAGTGACCACTTGGATGAGATGGAGGTGCTAGGTGAATGCAAGAGAGAAAGGAAAGAAGCATATCGACCAGACAGATATAATTTAGGGAGAGCAGATTTTGAATCCCTATGGCAAAATTTTGGGAATACTGACTAGAATTAAATGGAAGAGGGCAAAAAAAATATCCATAAGATATACAAAATCTTTATGAGGGTATATAGGGAAGGAGTCAGCAACTATGTCCCCCTCTGCCAAAAAAATTGGCTTGACCCTTGCCGAACAGCAGACCTCATATGCAGCACAATGAAGGTCTACAACGGCCAAGTTGCAAGCCTCATAAGAGGTACAATTTACAATGGTTATAAAACAATGACTCTGGGGAGGGAAACTACCTTAAAAAAATAAAAAGCACTGCAGGGGTTAATACAAGGTGTAGGGGGGCATCTGAGTCCACGAATACAGCATGGAACAAAGAACGAAGAAGATAAAGTGAAACATCTTGGAGGGAATATGAACATGCAAGAAACAAGTATGTAAAAAAAAGGAAAAGGGGAGGTACAAAAATATGAGAAGGATATTTTATGCAAAAGCAAGAAAGAATTCAAGTTGTTCTAAACATCTGCTAACAATAAACTGAAAATAACATACAGCATGCTGAAACTTTGAGATGGAGAAGCAATTTATGAGAAAGAAGAGATGTGCAATATAATGAATGATAGTAACTGAAGAGGAATTTTTAGAATCTAAAGCAAAATACAACCCTTGAAATTAAAAGTAAAACAGTCACTGCAAATAAAAAGGTGATGCCAAAAAAAACAGTTGCTTCGCATGGAGTTCACGCTAATTTTTCATTTTTCGGGGTCAATATTACTTCCCGGGCTATGATTGTACGTCTGGCAGCACCAACCGTCTTGACCTCTCGGGGAATGTGTGTGAGTCAGTGACTTCCATGCTGGCATGAGGGAAGGTTGCTCTTTGCTTGCACTCTAGATTTTTATTTTTTTTTAAACTTTGAGTTGCCACATATTTCTTGAGGCATGTGAAAGCTGACAGGGCATCACAGGGAGCAAAAAGCTTACTGTTGATGAAAAAACTCAAATTGCAACTTTATATCAAGAGAAGTGCCACTGGAGACTGCACTCGCAAGGAAGAAAGGTTCTGGGCAACCACATGTGACTTCTTCATCAGTGGATTCCATTCTGAAGAGGGAAGTTATGAAATACCCATGAATCAACAGCCAAAGAACTGAAGCAGGAAAACCCTGCATTGCTGAAACATATGTCTGCATGAACAGTTCAACATCAGTTGAAGGTTGAGCTTGAACTTCCAAAAATGCATGCTGCTAAGAAGCTACTTTTGATGAATGCCATGAAGACCAGGTGGTTGAATTTTGTGAAGAAATATGCAACCTGGGCAGAGGAACAATGGGAGAAAGTCACATTCAGTGATGAGAGCATGTTCGGAGTTATACAGGCAAGTGGAAGAAAAGTGAGGCAACCTCAAGACTCAGACAGGTTTGACCCACGTACACAATAAAGACTGATAAACATCCTGATCAAGTTATGATGTGAGGATGTTTCTAAAGAAAGAGTGGTCGAGAAGGCTTGTACTTTCTACCAAAAGGTAAAACAATGGATCAAAACCTACATATTGATGTGATAGGTGAGCACCTGCTGCCATCTATGAACATTCATGATGCTAAAATCTTCATGCACGATGAAGCCTCCTGCTAAAGGACAAGAAAAGTAGCCAAATTTCTAAAAGATAACAAAGATGTCCTGGAATGGCCTGGGAACTCACCTGGCCTCAATCCAACTGAGAATGTATGGTCAGTGATGAAAAGGCAGCTGGCAACAAAGGATAATCCAAGTGTTCCAAAAATGAAAAATTCATAAGAGACTTATGGTGCATGGAGATGTCACATGAATACTTCAAAAATTTAGCCAAATCTATGCCTAGATGTCTTGATGATGTAATAAAAAAGAAGGGAAATATGCTGAAAAACTGAATAAAATCTGTATGACCTAATTCTCCCCCCCCCTTTCCTCTCCAACCATTACAATAATAAGATAACTTCAAGTACAGTAACTATATTCTTTGGCGTCATCATTATTTGCAGAGACTGTAGTAGCTGCGAGGAAAGAGACACTACAATTGTTGAAGGATACACATGTGAGGGAGGCAATGGGACCGGATGAAGCTGCCAGATGGATTCTGAACAAATGTGTAGACCAGTTAGTGAGGCCAGTTCATTACATTATTATGTGCTCTCTAGAGAGTGGAGATTTGTCAGGTATGTGGAAAAGAGAGAATACAGTTCCAATTTACAAGAAGGAGATTAGAGAAGACCCACTCAATACAGGCCACTCTCCCTCACTAGTGTTGTTTGCAAACTTTGTAAAAATGTCATTAGAAAAAGATAGATAATAGTCTTTACGGAGAACAAGACTAAAATCAAAGCAGTTTGGATTAGGAAGGAGCCAAGTGTTAATAACCATAACCTTCTAGGTTTCTGCAGCTGAGTGGCAGATATTGTAAATGAAATGGAAGGTTGGGTACACCTCTTTTAACCCGTCACATCCCGACCGATTTCCAACCTACGATACCACAAAATCCCAAGCATTTTTGGATTTTTTTTTTATTGGCTCAAACCTTCGATTTTGGTGGGAAACATCGAAAATTCAAGAGAAATTGTGATCCTGTGCCTAAAACTGTTGATACAGGTGTCATGCAACCTTATGTTTTCCTTCTTTTTCAGGGCACCTGGCTAAAGAAAATGAACTATGGAAGGGTTAACTAATTCAAGCCACTTTTAATTATGTATTTATTTATGTATTTGGCACAAATTTATGTGTAGTAACGGACTATATTGGTTTTAACACATTTATATAGGCAACAGAAGCATTGTTCAGTCACCAAACACATACACATATGGCACCTTCCTTTATGACATTACCACCTCATCACTTCTGTTTGTTTCTTGCTCTAGCTTCTTTATTTCTTTGTCCTCCACCCCAGGAATCACTTTCACCATGAATTTCGTCATTGGAGAGACCGTGGGGCAACATACCTTTACTGGCCAGCTTACTGCTAACAGGTGAATTGCCGAGTGTGGGGGGGGGAAGGGGGTTAGGTGGGGCCAGGCAGTATCCCCGCTTGACAGCAGGTAGAGGAAGGTCTCCCATACATGCCTTCCAAAAATCACCCATGAAACTTGAAAATTGTGCAAATTATGACCCTTGCAATTGCGCGATGTACCCATACGTCGATGGGTGTAGCTGTGACAAAACATCGCGATGTACCCATACGTCGATGGGATTCCTCGGGTTAATTATATGGATGGAATGGGGTACAAGGGTTTAAGAGTAAATGCAAATAAAACAAAGCTCATGATATCTAGGGCTGGTGGCAGCCGTCAAACCACATGGAGTGTGGCCGTGTGCAGTTTACCACAAGGGTGTGGCAAGTAACTCCACCTTGTGTTGTATTTGTAATTGAGTGCATAAGTGATGTAGTGGCATTAGAGGTAGGCTGCAAAATATTGCTGATTTCTTGTGCGTGGAGCATTGGGAAGAGCATATAAAGACTGAGAGGCGTGAAATAAATGATCTTGCTGGACAGTCCCCCGAGTGTGTGGAGTTTTATTATTAGGGGGAAAATGTTATGTACTGGAGGTGGTGCTGGAGCTCTGCGGCTAGGGTACGGAGTGGATGAAGTTCAGGGGGCCACTGCCTCTCCTGACAAAGAGAAGGCTCTCCCTCCATGCTAAGTGGTCTTTGTATACAGCATATGTCTGGAGTGTAATGGTATATGGAAGAGAGACCTGGGCAGTAAAGGATGAGGCTATTCATAAGCTCAAAATTACGGAAATGAAAATGATTATATAGATGCATCCTTCAATAAAAGGTCTGGGAGGGTTAGGGATGTGATTGAAGTGTTGAGAGAGGAATTATGGAAAAACTAACTCAAAGACAAACAGACATCCCTTGCAGGATTATGGTAGCTGGGTATAGATGGACAGATGGAATGTATTAGTGCAGTGAAGAGGAGGGAAAGACTGAGATGGTCTGCACATGATGAAAGGATGAATGATGACAACTGGGTGGAGGAAGGTGAGAGGTGTAAACATCAAGGGTAGAGCTGCAAGAGGCAGACCAAAAAAGGCCTGGGATGAGGTCTTAAAGTTTGACCTCAGGAATAACGGACTGAAGAGGGATGCTGCCAGAGAATGAACAAAGTGGAAAGCCACCATTAGGTGGCCAAGGCCAATGCATGCATGCATGCTGGAGTCTTTATAAACAAAACGATACAAAGAGATGCTGATGTTGTTCACAGTGTATATGACAAGACAGAGACTGGAATATAAAGCAGTGATCTGGTCACCACACTTGAAAAAGCACCTTAGTAGACTGGAGAAGATACAAAGGATAGCCACAAATTGAGAATGGATTTGAGCAACTGGCCTTACGAGGAGACTAGAAAAGTTGAATTTACTAATGTTGAGAGAAGGAAGTGAGAGATTTGATCACAATGTTTACATGAGTAAGGGGTATAGAAAAGGAGGATAGAGATGACCTCTCTGAGAGAGATGATGGAAGAACAAGAGGTCATTAACTGAAGCTTAGAAAGAATCAATGTCTCAGTGATGTAAAGAAATTTAGATTCCCAAGTACAGTTATAGACATTTGAAATAATACAGAAGGGGAAGTGATAAGAGGAAAGAACACCCATATGTTTAAGTCTAGACTGAATAAAAAGTCTCATAGATAAAGAAACAGGATAACATAAGCACAGCTCAAATCCTGCAGAGTACAATTGGGTAGATACAATCTGGCACACACACACACACACACATACTCGAGTGGAACACGGGACAGATCAGACGTGTGTCAATGTGCTCTGCTCACCTGCATCAAATGCCTAAGTGTATCTAGAAATGAGTCAAGCTTGGTACTAAGCTAAATTATAGATGATTGTAGATCAAGTAAAAGTGAAAAAGTGCAGTCCAAAGAAAATATATCAAATAATCAGAGCCCTAAGGAATTTGCAGAGTTAGAAGGCAGACAGACAGGCACCGCATCAGGTATCACAACAGATGAGCGCTGGGTAAATTCCAACACTGACATAACGGAGATGCTAAACTGTAAGTAGAAAATATATTCACATAAGATGGCATACTTTCAAGAAGTACGTTTAGGCAAGACGAAGGGAAACAGTGAAAAAACAAAATGATGACAACACAGACCTGGTGGAACTGGTTACATTTAACCCCTACACCGCGGGGTTGTTGGAGGTGCGCCAGGCCATTCCCGCTGGGATATTTGCGCTCCGACTGACTTTTTAAAAATATTTGCAAAAAATCAGTTATTAGTCCTAGAATACTATAATTACATATGCATGTGGCACATACCTTCAGCTTTCTCCTGGGATGTTCTTTTAGCACTCGTCGACTACTGTAGGACTTGTGGAGACTTCTGAAGTTGAGTAACTAAGACTCCACTTTACACTTACCGACATCCCCTAATCTGAATACCACTGCCAGATATTATCACTAGAAACACTATTCAATGATTTCCAAGTAGTTTGGAATCCCTACTAAAAAAAAAAAAAAACACTGTGAAAGCAATGTAAAATACGAGCGCGTACGAGCATCCCACTCGAGCTAATTCGCTGCTGGTATTCTGTCATTTCTTACTCATATACACACTCACACTTTATTATTTCTATTACTTTATTACACTTATATATATCTACAGTCCTTTACCGCTTCCCACACGATATTTAGTAGGGGTAGAGGTCACAGGGCCTTTTATAATAGGCGCAAAAGTGGCAGAAATGGGGAAGCATCATTTCACCGTGAAGGACGAGAGCAAACTGGCTGTCTCTCGGTAGCTAAGAGTTAATAATGTCAGCTGCTAATGTATATGCTAAGAAATAAGTCGTAGGAAATCTAGGCAATACATAATAAATTAGGTAGTTCCAGGTGAATACAAATATCACTCAGGCTTCTCCCTTCCTTTCTTATATACATTTATATTACAAGAGTAGCTCATACGGCATATTTCACGGGAAAAAAAGCAGGGGATATTAGCAAATGAGTGCAGGTTGGATGTTGCCAAGTGATAATTAGCCAATTCCAGATGTATGGCACTATTAATTACCTTATTTTATATTCAGTAAGACCTCGATATAACGGACTTCAATAGACCAGAATTCGCTTTTATCGGACTCGAGGAGCTACCGGACTAAATTCCTAAACAGTATATCGGAAAAAGTCCGATAAAGCCAGAAGCAGTCCGGACTGCCTGACCACTTCAGCTATGTTCACCACAATAAGGTAAATAAAAGACATGTTTATCAGTGTACAGTACAGTATTATTATACCATTTGATTAATGTAGTGAAGGTATAACACAGTACAGTACTGCAATGGTAGTGAAAACAGTTTTAAAACCATTGTTGCAATCCGGACTAATGTATGATATATCGGAAAAAGTCCGGATTAGCAGGGGAAAGTCCGGATGTCGCTTTTATCGGAATTTCGCATTTTTCGGAATGGTTAGGGCCCCAATTAGTCTGTTATAATGAGGTCTTACTGTATATATATATTATTTTGTATAAGAATAGGGCATAGGGCTCATTTCAATGGATGAAAACAGTGGAAAAATCCGGGGAAGATTTACTTAGCACAGAGTGGCTGTGAGCAGACGACACGAGAGGGTAATGGAGGGGAGATAGGGAGGGGAGTCTAGAATGGGGGAAAATGGCTAAACTGTCAACAATGGATGGGAGTACTGATGACATTAACAGCTCTGACTATTGTTGGACATTGACAGTGCTGATAGATGATACAAGTCACCACCTGAAAGCCCGGGGGAATTAAAAATAACACAGAGTCACTCAAGTGACGCCCCGCAGTATGATCCATTGCACCAGACCCTCACGAAAGTGACGACCTGCGGTTAAGGGGTTAATAAATTAGCAAAGATTTTGAATAAACTGAAGGAAATTTTCACACTGGAATTAGATGAAAAAAGGAAGGAACTGTACCAACAAAAGGAAAAAAAGAGGAACTGGTAAGGGAATTAAACAGGAACTGTACCAACAAAGGGAAAAAAGGAGGAACTGGTAAGGGAATTAAACAGGAACTGTACCAACAAAAGGAAAAAGAGAGGAACTGGTAAGGGAATTAAACAGGAAAGATGCAACAATAGGTGGACTACAAGTTGAGATAGACACTCTAAGGAAGAAAAATGAACAAAATGGGAAATACAGTAGTAGCCCATGAACGAGTTTTGAAGGAGTACAATAATGATAAAGACATAATTAGACAAGCAGGTAATCTGACTGAGCAAAGCAGAGACACTGGTAATCTGATACAGCAAAGAAAGACACTGATGAGAAGATAACTCAGGCAAATGAAATGATGAGAAATTACACAGAGGAAGTACAAAATATATGGGCAGAAGTAGCGAAAAAAAGTTAAGATCTAAAAAACACAACTGAAGCAAAAGACATGACAAGAGAGGTGAAAGACACCATAAGGAAGAACCCAAGGTTGATAAAGGAAACAGCTGGGATTAACAAATCTAGAGTCATCACTGGTAAAGAAGAAGAAGAAATAAGGAATACAATCACCAGAGATAACAAGGAGATGGTAAATATAACGAACATATTGAAAGCAGTATCTGACGAAATCTGTGAGAAAGATGTTGAGGAATTTATGAGATTAGGGAAATATGAGAGGAAGAAGTCAAGGCCCTTGAAAGTAACCATCCAAAGTGTGAACACTTCAGAAGAGGTATTAAAAAAATGCTAACAAACTTAAGCGATCAGAGTACAAAGAAGTGTGGATAAAATAGTGCCTAACTCAAGAGGAATGGGGATTACTAAAGGAAAAGAGGGAAGAAGCAAAAAGAAAGAATGATGCAAGATCAAAGTAGTAGGATTGGAAAAAAAAAAAAAAAAAAAAAAAAAAAAAAAAAAGCACATAAAGAGCAGGGACTAAATAAAAGCAAGATAGTATACTACCAATGTCAAATATGTGAACAACAGGCAGTAGATGTACTCAAATGCAGATGGAATGGTATCTGAATTCTTAAACACAGAAAATGAGCCTCATATTATTTGTTAAACAGAAACAAATTTATCCTCAAGGATATCAAACAACTCTTTAAATTTGAATGAGAACAATATTTGGCGAAGAGACAAATTTCAAAAAAGGAAGAGTTATGATACTAGTAGAGAAAAGACTCCAAGTAAGAGAGCCAGAAACAGACATACTCTCACAAGTAGAATTAATTGCAGTAGAGATTAGTACATCAGGATGGATAATAATTGTAGCAAGTTTATTTATGCTACCCAAGACAAACACATGGGATGGAGGTGAATATGAAGAACTGGCAGAAAAGACAATTCAGAGTTTAAGAACACTACTATACAGAATGGAAGAAAAATCTGAAAGAATTATACTAATGGGAGATTTCAACACACCTACAAACTGGAATACTCTAGATATATAAAGCCATGAAAGTTGTTGGGATCAAAAGCTATTGGATCTTACAGGAATTTCTTCTAACACAACATGTAAAGGAGAACACCAGAAAAAGAGGACCAGAAGACCCCTCATTATTAGATCTCGTATTTACTAGGCAAGAAAATGAAATTGACAATATAATCAGTCACCCCCCATTCGGCAAAAAGCAACCATGCAGTATTAGATTACAATTTCAGGATAGCATATGATATTATAGTTAGAGGTAATGGAAATTATAAGAAGCTAAACTACAGAAAGGGCAACTATCACAACCTACAGAAGTCTACTATCTACTGCCAGATGCCATAATCCCATAAGGGGTGGCCATTTGACTTTGAGTTATTTGTTTTACAGGGAGAGGCACTAACTCTCCACCAACCCACCTGCTGACACGTAGGGAGCATGTATGGTTTGGTTATACGGTTACCACCCAGCGTACTTCGAGGATATAGATTCTGAAAAGGAGCTAGAAGGATATGATATAAATGTTATATACTGCATAAATAATTCTGTGAATTTCACAAAACAGGAGTCCATAACTATGTCCCACTGCACAAAGAAATGGAAATAAAGATAAAGAACTGGCTTAATACTCATTGTAAAAATGCAAAAGAGAAAAGAGATTTGCTGTGGATCAGATACAGATGACATAAAAGTGAGAAAGCATACAACAACTACAAGCAGGCAAGAAATTATTATACAAGGACAAGGAGAGAAGCTCAAAGGTAGTTTGAGGAAGACATTATAAATAAAAGTACTGATCAGCGGAAGTTGTTTTACAGCTACATATGAAGCAAAGCAAAAGTTAAAGATAAAATACAATCCATCATAGATGAGGGGAAAATCTTTATCAATGAAGCAGATATTTGTGAAGTACTGATAAATAAGGAAGTGAAGGAGCATTGTGATGTGGATATGGATGTGACAGGAAGTGTTAGGAAGAACACATTAACCCGCCCAGTACCGACCGGTTTTTTTACCCAGCCTACCCCCAGATTCCGACAGATTGTCAACTTTTTTTTTTTTGGCTCAAACCTCCGCTTTTGGTGACAAACATTGAAAATTCATAGAGAAATTGCCCTCCTGAGGTTAAAAATGTTGATACAGGTGTCATTTAGTCTTACATTTTCCTTCTTTTTCAGGGTACCTGGCTAAAGAAAATGAACTATGGAAGGGTTAACTAATTTAAGCCACTTTAAATTACGTATTTATTTATTTATTTGGTACAAACTTATGTGTAGAACAAGTCTATATTGGTTTTCAAACAATAATATAGGAAATAAAAGCATTGTTCACTCACCCAAAACCCCAGTATATGGCACCTTCCTTTACAACATTACTACCTCATCATTTCTGTTTGTTTCTACCTCTAGCTTCTTGTTTCTTTGTCCTCCACCTCAGGAATCACTTTCACCGTGAATTTCGTCATTGGAGAGACCGTGGGGCAACATACCGTACCTTTACTGGCCAGGTTACTGCTAACAGGAGAACTGCCCAGTGTGTGTGGGGGGGAGGGGGGGGAATAGGTGAGGCCAGGCAGTATCCCCACTTGACAGCAGGTAGAGGAAGGTTTCCCACATATGCCTACCAAAAATCACCCGCGAATGTTGAAAAATGTGCACACAATGGGCCTTGCAATTGAGTGACGTATGATGCATGTCGGTGGGTCTGTCCGCGAAAAAAAGTAGCGACGTGCATCATATGTCGGTGTGACTCACCAGGTTAAGGTGGTTTGGCCCTGAGGAGAGTGTATGTGAGTGAGGTGGAGGGGGGGAGAGGGAGGGGGAGACCAAGGATGAGATGGAGGGATGGAGTGGAGAGGTATGTGAAAGAGGGGGTGTGTGAGCTGGTAGCAGGGCAATGAAATGGTGGGGGACAGAGCGACATGGAGGCAATTTGTTTTTAGCCACCCTTTACGGGATTGAGGCGTCTGGTAATAGATAGAAAGATAGACTAAACAAAAATTTCCAATCAGTCTTAACTAAAGAAAGTAGATTTGCATGAGATGAAAATGAACATGCATGTCCACACATATTAACAAATATACATACAATGAAACAAGAGGTCCAGGAAGAGATGAGGAAATTAGACATGGGAAAAGCCAATGGCCCTGACGAGATTTTGTGTCGGGTATTACAAAAATGCGGAATAGGGATGAGCAGTCCATTACATTTCATATTCTGAGAACTCTTAAGACAATGAAAACTACTTGATAACTGAAAGAAAGCAAACACTGTGCCCCTTTTCAAGAAAGGAAATAGACAAAACCTACTTAACTACCGACCGGAATCACTGACCAGCATGGTAAGCAAGATATTAGATAAACTGATACAAAGAATTTGGGTAAATCACCTGGAAAAACATAGTATGATAACAAAAGGACAATTTGGTTTTAGAAAGGAAAAACAATGTATTGCTAACCTATTAAGTTACTGCGACAGAGTTGCAGAAATAATACAGAAAAGGGATGGCTGGGTAGATAGCATATACTTTATTTGGATTTCAAGAAGGTATTTGACAGAGTACCACACAAAAGACATTTATGGAAACTGTACCATCAAAGTAGAATCCCGAGGTAATGTGTACGATTGGATGCAAGATTTTCTCAGTAAATGGGAAATGAGAACAGTGTTAAGGGGAAATTACTCATCATGGAGAGAAGTGACAAGTGGAGTTCCACAGGGCTCGGTCCTGGCACCAATCATGTTTTTAGTAAATATAAATGACACAGACAGCAACACTGGAAGTGGAAGCTACCTAAATATGTTTGCAGATGATGTAAAAATACAAAGGGAAATTAAAAACACAGACTCTTGCATAGAGCTACGAGAGGAATTAAATAAGCTTCATGAATGGAGCAATAGATGGCAAATAGAATTCAATGTGGACAAATGTCACATAATAAAATTTGGTAAAAGTGAAAAAAGACCAGACTGGGACTATAAATTAGGAAGTTCCACTCCACACACATCTGTGAGAGAAAAAGATTTAGGAGTGATTATCAATAACAGACTATCACCGGCTGACCACATAAATGAAAAAGTAAGGTACATGTACACAATGCTTGCTAATATAAGGGTAGCATTCACATATATAAATGAAGACATGCTGAAAAAGATAAAAACATATTTCATCAGACCAACTCTGGAGTATGCATCAATAGTCTGGAATCCACATCTCAAAAAACACATAGATAAGACTGAAACGGTACAAAGGGCTGCTACAAGATGGGCACCAAGTTTAAGGGACCTAAGCTATGAAGAAAGACTTGAAAAATTAAACTTACCATCATTACAGGAGAGAAGGAAAAGAGGAGACATGATTATGTTATATAAATGCATCACAGGAAAGGATGAAATAGACGTAAATGAGTATGGTATATAACCTATGAGGAATCAACATTAAGAGGACACTGCAGAAAACTGTATAAAAAGGAGATGATAAAGATGTAGGGAAATTCAGTTTCCCAAATTAAGTAGTTGATCAGGGCTGGTGAGGGTGCTCAACATCCACTCACTCGATGTAGTGCTGCTCTCAGATGCCTGCCCTTTCCTCTCTTCCATCCTTCTTTCTATCTTTCCTCTTTTGTCTCTCTTTCCTTCATTCTTTCCTCTTCCTTCTGTTTACAGATGACTACACAGAGTAACAAGCCAAATGGTTTCCTGTATACCAGGAAACCATTTACTACACTGGGTGGTAACCACATGACCAAATTATGGCACCTGGTGGTTTAGTGGGCAATTAAGACGCTCCAACCGGATTGAGCCGTGCAGGTTTATATCCAAGGGGTGGTTAGGGTTTATTGCTCATGTAATGCTACTCAGGGATGAGTGAGGAATGTCAGGACCACCTTGCTTAGCCCCAGGCTCCTATGCTCCTCATGGGGCAACATTGGATTATATGATGAAAGAATGAATCAGTGGAATGCACTACTGTATGAAATACAGTAGTGTGTGCCAAAACAATTCATAAGTTTGAAGACATGTATGATAAAAATGGTTCAAAACATGGGACAGTACAAGCTTGACTCATTCCTGTAAAGATACAATTAGGTAAGAACACACACACTACAGATACTGCAGTACTTTCATTGCTACATATGACAAATGTCAATCACATTTCACAATTAACCCCTTCAACATGAGGGGTCTCTCCAAAGTGGAATGAAACTGTCTTGTAGTTGCAATATTATTAACAGAAAAGGTCGCAGCACTGAAAGGACTAATGGAGATTGTTCCTGACCCCTTCAGAACAGTATGCCCCTCCTAAGTTGAACTGCTACTATCATGGAAGGGACAGTGTGGATGGTGGGGGAAGGGTTAGTCATTATCTGACCAGCTGAACAGAATGTTCTCTGACCAGCTGAACAGAATGTTCTTCGAGATTGGAATTTCAATGATCTATCACCTCATTCAGCTACGGCATGTAAAATGGATATCCCCTTCCGTCTCTGTTAGATAGTGGTTACATTTCCACAGCTGACCTTGCTAACCAAGGAAATTTCATATCAGGTCACAAATAGTTTCCCTAACATGAAACACCACAGTGCAAGGGATTCACATCTAATTTCTAATATTCTGTTCCCTTTAAAGTGATAGAATTTGGTAGTTTTATACAAACACGATAGGACTCTGTATTTGACCTGTCCACAATATTGTACTAACAGTATAATACTACAACTCAAAGCAATGCACCCTGTACATCGAAATATAATACTGTACCCAAGTTACTTAAAATTTCTCACAAACTCAAGTGGCACA
This sequence comes from Birgus latro, assembly GCA_018397915.1. Lineage (NCBI taxonomy): Eukaryota > Metazoa > Arthropoda > Malacostraca > Decapoda > Coenobitidae > Birgus > Birgus latro. Next base: position 20,911 of record JAGKTI010003070.1, on the reverse strand, counting down.
GTAAGAGTGTTCTGTACTGCTCATCTTTTGAATATAATACACACTGTAGTAATCACTCAAACTTCCATATTTCCAATAAACTCCAAAGAGGAAGAAAAGATGATGATGATTGATGAGTGATGATGATGATGATGACTGATGAAGAAGAA